>JAZBGX010000151.1:21215-46648 GCA_037414775.1 Zonitis immaculata
TGACGATACGAGCTCGGATTATAACGAGATTAGCTATAAAGATCGTTTATTTTCACATCAATTGATACTATAATTATGATTGAAGAGACAATTTTTAATAAGAGATAACTTGTTTATTAGATAAAATAGAATTTAGTTCTGAACGTAGTCTCCCAACAAATCAAAAGATATTTGATCCTCATCTCTTCTTTTCGAAAAAACATCTTAATCATGACTCTAACAAAATGCTTCCACACCAGCCATCGCCTCGCTATTTTTTTCAAATTTCTCAGCTCTGAGCTGCTTCTAATGTAAAGAAAACAGATAGAAGTCGTTCGAAGGCTAAATTTATAGAATGAGATAGGAGTTCAAGTAATTCGAAACCGTCTATTTATCTCAACTTTGGCTACACTTTGCAGTTCCCTTCACTTTTTTTTGGAGGGTTTCTCGCAATTTTCTTATTTGGTCAGCATAGTGAGAGCTTGTAATAATGGCTCACAAAACGGACGCCATAAACTAGTGCATGGAGTTGGTTACTTAAAATTTTTCCGGTGTCGCGCGGTGAGCTCAATCATCCATAGTCACAAATCGAATGGAGAATCTGTCAGTATCTAAAATTTGCTCTTAAATTGTCGATTAGTTCTTGTTCGGTGCTTAAGATTCTGGGCACTCAACGTGTGGATCCCTCCGACCCCAGCTTAATATCTGATGCCCACTCTTAGGTCAGCTCAAATTTGATCTCCGATTGTTTTCAGATTTTCGCCAGTATGGGACTTGGGTGGTTGTCTTCTGTCTTCTGGTCAGGCTCCTTTGATCAGTGTACAACTGTAGAATGTGGAGGGGCACAGTACCCCAAAGTTACTACCAAATCAGCGTGTATGTTTTCGATTAACATTCTCTCCATGTAAACTCTCAGACTGTTCGTACTTAAATGAATTGATTTTATCCGTGTCTATCAAAGGCTTAAACTCGCTACTCTATTTTTTGTGACGACTAGAAATATCCGATCATCATTACTTTTGGATCTTCCCTCGTAATAACAATTCTTAATTGATAAATCAAAGAAAACTTCCACATTATTTGCGTACTATTTCTCTTAACGTTTACAAATTCTATTCACACCTCATTATAATAAGCAATTATCACCATAAAATAACGTCATCATTATACATTTTATGTTCAGTAATTACAATAATACAGATTAAAGTGAAGGCGTATTCAAAACATAATTAAGGATGATCGTTTCTAACTTTTATTTTATTTTTCTATATTCACCGATAACAACAACAACAACAACAACAACAAATATAATCTTTGTTCATCACGCTTAACAAGATACTTTAACACCTCTATTATTTTCCGGTTTTTTATAAATATAGTCATCTTATAATAACAAAGATCATTAATCAAACAACTTGATAGATGATAAAACAAATCGTAAAACAGCCGATATTTATCTATCAATTATTATCAAAGTGAAGATGAAAAATTAAACAACTCAAATAATAGTGTTTATTATTATTATTATTATTATTTTTGAGTTAATAAAATGTTTTTTATTGAAAATTTCCTCTACTAATAATAATAATAATAATAATGATGATAATCAATTGATTGATCTAGAATCTAGAATAAGATATATTGATATATTTATAAAAATACAGTTTGCGACTAGACTGATTTAAATGCGACCTTCACCGGAGCTGGAGGTGTTTTCCGGTTGTAACAAGTGATCCACTTTCTCTTTTATCATCATCAATGATCTTTTCAAGAACACATCTCAAGTTCAAGAATTACGAATAATTCAATAATAAAAATAAAAATTTAGAATTAAAGATTTATTATAATTTGAAATTGTACAATCGGTGGTTGAATTTTATAAAATCAAAATATAGCGGGTCTCAATATATATATTTATCAACAACAACAAAAATCCAGTTGCCGTTTACCATCTGTTGATAGTATAATGATCTCGACAATAACAACAACAACAAGTAGTTGTTGTAATTAAAAAAAATATATACGTATTAAAATTTGATTATTCTTAAATTAAAATTGAACTTTTATAGAAAATTAAGAGAGCGTTTTTTCCACATTCTTCAACAACAACAACAACAATAGTAAGAAAAAAATGATAATATGTCAGTTTTAATTAGGAACAAGTCTATTATAATATTGAACTGACATCAAAATTTAATTGTTTATTATTTCGCTATATTCACGAGGGATAATGTTTTGTTGCGTTTTTTATTTTAGAAAATCCTTTTGTACAACAACAACAACAACACCACTTTCGTTTGCATTGAATTGTACAACACAATGTTGCTGTTATAAAAGAACTAAACACATTGGTTTGGAATTGTTTGAAATTCAAATGAGTTACCATCTAATATAACAACGAAATTCTAACATATGGTAGTTTTTAGGATCATTAGAATTATACAAACATGACTTTGAAATTAATTTATCAACCGTTATTATTATTATTATTTAGCTAGAATCTAATTTCATTTTATTTACACTTTAAATAAAAAAGTTATAGTAGATAGAGCTTTGATTTATTTAATTTGAACTATTACTGTAATTCTTTAATGATTTCTGTCTAGGGACTAATAAATACTTTACCTGTTCATCTGGCATAAATCTTGAACAACTGAAGAGATAAATTTCTATTAAAAGTCATGTTGAGGAAGTCTCTATAGAGAATTTTCTATACTGGCTTCGTTTTATATTGAATTTAATTAAAATCGTTCCTTTTTCTTTCTTTCTTCAAACAATAATCACAATTGAAATCACAAAAATTATATAATTATTACATCTTGAGAATATTAAAAGTATTCAAACAAGCTAATTTCCTTCCTTGTTATTGTATTATTCTAAAATTTCACGATTCCCATATTATATATTTATATGTTTATTTTGGAATTTATTAAATTAGAATATGAAATGTACCGAGAGTGTGAAAGTTTCTAAAGGAAGTTGATTTTTATTGGAAACTTTTCTATAAACGGAAAGTTCAATCGTAAAATTATAATAATAATAGTGAGAGTCTATATTACAACAATTCCCAAACTATTGAGACAATTTATGGTTATATTAGAAAATTTCCCCAAAATCGTTGGAAATTATTGGTAGAATTACGCTTTTATTAATAATTTTTATTTATTCATCAACTAATTTATTCGAAATATTCTCGTAATTTCAATGAAACGAATCGAAATACTCGAATTTTTATATTTCATCAGTATTTTATCACGTTATATCATTCGAGGAAATTTAAGGCTGTCTTCCAATTAGAGAATTTATAGATATATAGTAGAAATAATTTATTACAAATGATAATTTCTATTTCACTCATTCTATAGCAATTAATTGTTAATTGAAACTATTACAAATTTTCTGCAATACCATGATTGCAATTTTGTTGTATAAAGCTCAATGTCGATGGTACAAGTTCAGCTATAAAGAAATTATAATCCGACCAAGTAATTAAACAATAATTTTCAGTTAAAAATTAAATTTGGAAGCAACTCAATTAATTTTGTTATTTAGCGATTTAAGTTTTTCAAAAATAAAAAAATAAAATGTTAATATCGAAAATTATGGATATTTCGAGTTGGTTTCTTCTTCTAAAATAAAAAAAAAAAAAACGACAATATTTTTCGTTTACGAGCCATTTCATGTCAGTTTATATGGTCGAGTCAATTTGAAATGTCCACAAAATTTCTTTTTCTTTCGATAGAATAAAAGTTGATTTTTTTTTTTTGATGTTCCAGAATTCGAGAGAAAAATAATTAGATTTTAATCAATTCGTTGATAGAATCGTGACTTTAATCTAGATTATAATGATAAACATATATGTGACGTCCGAAACCGGTCTTTTTTCCTTTTGAAAAATGGATTTTTGCTCGAAATAATACTAATAATAATAAATAAGATTTGAGTGATCTTTGTATTCTAAACAATACGTGGTTCAGATTGTTAGATGCTTTCAATGCTCACACATCCGTACAATTATCACCATTAATATTATTACTATTACTAATGGAGGATTGTATAATTATATAAGGAATCTCTATAGTTGTAATATAATTAATCATAGAATTAAATTATTGAAGTGCATAAAGGTGCAATATTATTATTTAAAAAAAGAAAAGAAAATACAATAACAAACACCTTGGATAATATAAAAGCAACTGCAAGAAAGTGCATCATTGTTATTATTGATCACGCAAGACTAATTATAAAAAAAATAAATGCATATAATATTATACAATAGAGACAATATGAATATATAGATTTGTATCTATTTAGTATTATTTCGCTTGGGAAATATCTTTCGAAAAAAATTTCTTCGCACTCTATCGATATAAGAGAATTTCTCTTTATAGTACAAAATAAATGAATAATAATTTTCTGTTGATAATTTTTTCAAAACGCTTCGTTGATTTGATTGATTCTAATTCCTTTTAAATTAAAATTGTCTGCAATACTGTGAAATTTATTAAAAAAAATAATAAAAAAAAAATACTGTATTAGGTATACCATCTGGTTGATAGGGAGATTACGTGTTGATTCCAAATAACTTGAATTTAAAGTAATTGCAATTATCTTTGAATATTGTACGACATGTGCATCAATATATAGTTTTGTGATTGCTCCGTTATTATTGGTTTTATGCAATAATTATTCGATTACAAGTGGAAAAAAAATCGAAATTCAGTAAGCAGAAAGCGAGTCTTTGATATTATAATTAATTATGATTAATGCACGATAGATCAAACATGATAATTACAAATAATTAAAACTTAACTTGAAAATATTGAAATACTTACTGTTCCGAAATTGGAGAATTTCGAAAATTTCATCTAAGACACACACAAAAATTATTATTGATGTTCGCGATCTTTTTGTTTATTTTGTTTGAAATTATTTTAGACAAAAATTGAATAATAACACCGAAAATTGCTGCCAATAAAAAAAAAACTGTTATTGTTAGATCGTATATTTAAATAATAATTCAATCAACAACATTGTTGGTTACGATTTAAATTTTAAATTGTAAAGATGTAGAGTAGGAAACGCGTGCGCCCACCAATGAAGCTTTTTAATGTTTGAATCAGTGGTTTAAGTAAGACCGGCGCTACTGAAGTGATTGTAACAACTAAAAGATTCTGAAAATATTTTATGTTGTATATGTTGGATATGGGTAATTGCGCCAACAACAGTACCAATACTACTTACTCACATTCATTGCCAGATAGAATCATATAGAGTGGTGGTTTTTTTCCCCTATCATAAGAATTGATTGCGAGTTTCTATTTTTTATTTGAATTCGAAACTGTATAAAAGTTGAGCCATTCCATTTTATTAAAAAACAAAACAAATTATACTATTATTTGGCCGGGTTGTTTGCTAATTATCAATTTTTGGCTTTGATCAATAGCAATCAAAGTCAGTCTTTTAGGAGATTCTGCTCAATTTTCAACTAATCAATACTATTGTTGTTATTGCTTCAATAGAATTATAATGATACGTTTAATATAGACAACCCAAATTACACTCAATAATAAAATAAAATATTATTCAATAACAATATATATTATTAGTCTTTCGAAAACGTGAAGATTGAAAATAGTTGATGATTCTATCAAATTTCGTTAAATGTTAATTAAGAAATTTAACAAATTCAAATATAGCTATAAATTGCTCGCCCGGCGCATCCACCAATTTTACAAAAATCGATATTAATTCATAATAATTGAAATCAGCTCTACAGGATTGGCAAAAATAAAAAATATTAAATTTTATTGTAATCATCGTATTTATTTTCTTACATTTAACGATTGATGTCACCAAGACAAATGATTACGTGAAATTATGGTCTATTTTTGTTTGTCTTGTCCGGGTGAGATCAAGTTTATCGATATCGATAATAAAATTCCAAAGTTTTCTCATATACATACATAAAATCTCCCTATCAGCGACTGATTCTTTATTTATGATGATGATGCTGATACAACAATGAGCTGAATTTTTTCATCAATGTACCGATCAGTGGATTTTTTTTTAATACTCAAAATACAATACCACAGTTTTTCAATTTCCATCGAAACAAGATTGGTTGCAACAATCTTATAAACTTTATGTTTATTACATTGTTAGAAAAATGTAATTAACAACAAAACAAGTAATTTCCATTACTTTAACAAATTTATTATTGTAAAAGTAATACATATAGGGAAATTATTGTAGGAAAAACAATGTGTCCGTCTTAATTCTATTACAGACAATGATACAAACTATTGAATTCTCAAGCATTGAAAGGCTTTATCATCAACCCTATATTGATTTTCCGAACAATTACAAGAACGGTTTCAATTCTCATTTTTTTTTTTTTTTAATATCGAATCTTAAAGATCCAAACTTCTTTTTCTCTCAATTTGAAGATACACTCGTAGGTCACACTGTAATTAATATATTATTCCGTTTAAGAATCGATAAAACACAATAGAACATTTAAAAATTTCGAACTTTGATTCAATTCTTTGATAACGAATATTGTCATCAACAACTATACTCGAATCTACATAATAAATATGTTATTTATAAAACAGTGCTCTTTAGAATCAGTTGACCGGAGTATAAGCTGGAGTAGTTGAACAAAAAATAAAATTGCGAAATGATCGAAAACGATTTTATTATAACCGGCCCTAAAAGTGTTGTCAATATCTCTTATCAACCGGTCAGTAGTATTATTTATCAAAAATTGAAAACACACGAATTGAAGTCACTCGAAATGGTGAGTAATTGAAATTTATTCGACTATTAATAATTATTATAATAAAAAATGTAGCTTGATATTGCGATTGGGAGTGTTTTGAAACAAGAAGAATTCTTCGATGAAATCATACGTTGTGCTATCAATTTAGAAAAATTCGGTATTAAAAAAGGTGATGTAGTTGCAATAATTTCAGCAAATTCCATCAAATTCATGATTGTTTCGATTAGTTTATGGTTTATGGGGGCTCAAATTCTAATTATAAATCCTGATTATACAATTAGTAATAAGCAAAACAATTGAATATGTTGAGATTATTTGTTTTTTGTATATATATAAAAAAATATATTTTAGATGAATTCCGTCATTTTCTGGAATTATGTCCACCAAAATTGGTATTTTGTTCATTAAAAGTCCTAACAACAATTGGAAATCTTAAAAAAGATTTCGATTTTTCTATAATATGTTTCAATAAATCCGAATCAAATTCCACAACTATTTTCTACGAAGATTTCCTAGAAAATGTTGATAGAAAAGATATGGACAATTTCCAACCGATTGATATTGAAATGGAATCGATAGCTTTGATTTTATCATCGTCGGGAACTACCGGTTTACCGAAAGCTGTTGAAATTAAACATTGCGGCCTTTGGGTGGCTATCATCAATTCAATGTATATACATATATAGTTATATAGAACAAATAGAAAAGCAACGAAATTTTTATGAAAAATTGCTTAATTTCAGAGATCCTAATTGTTTTGGTTTGTATGGAAAACAAACTGTACTTCTCTATCTACCATTTTTCCACATTCTCGGGAAATTTGTTTATATAAGTGCAATTATCAACGACTCAAAACTAATAGTAATGGATAAATTCAAACCGGACGAATTTTTACAGTTAATCGAAAATCATCGTGTAACGAAATTATTTGCCGTACCACCAATCATATTATTTCTAGCACAATCACCACTTGTTGCAAAATATGATATTTCATCAATTAACGATATTCTTTGTGGTGGTTCACCATTAAAAGAGGAAATCCAGGAAATGTTAGTTGAAAAATTCAAAATTAATGTTAGACAAGTGTATGGTATGACCGAAACTTCCGGTGGTATAACATTTACGCCAAAATTTGTAAATAAATTGAATAGTGTCGGTGTTCCATTACCAAAATTCGAAATTAAAATAAGCAATCCAGAAACTGATGAAATTCTTGGTCCAAATCAAATTGGCGAAATCCGAATTAAAAGTATAGCATTGATGAAGGGCTATTACGGTAATATAGAAGAAACTCAAGCTGCTTTCGATAAAGATGGTTGGTTGAAAAGTGGCGATCTCGGTTATTACGATAGAGACGGTTATTTTTTTATTGTTGATCGTATCAAAGAAATAATTAAATATAAAGGCTTCCAAGTAGCACCGGCTGAATTAGAAAATATATTATCGAAACATCCATATGTTAAAGACGTTGGTGTTGTTGGTATGCCTGATGAACGTGCCGGGGAACTACCTGTAGCTTTTGTTGTCAAACAAACTGGTGGCGAGGTTACTGAAGATGAATTAATTCGATATGTTGCTGGTAATGAATAAATCAATTGTTTTTAATATTAGAAGAACTTTCTTTATTGTTCTAGATAATGTTTCTGCCCAAAAACGATTGTATGGCGGTGTTAGATTTGTTGATCAAATTCCAAGAAATGCCACTGGGAAAATTCTACGTAGGCAATTGAAACTACTTATTTAATTTTTTGTTGCTTCTATAAAAGTAATTATTTAATTCTATTATTTTTTGTTAATTCGGAAATTTACACTCTTCACAAATCAGTAATAATTTTATTGATTAGAGCTTTATATCGACGATTGATTTACGACTTATTCAGATTATTTCACTATGGCTTATCAATGACCTCCCACATTTGAGTTAGTAGCTAGTTTGTTTACATCCAAAAAAATGGAAATTATTCAATTTAGACAATCAGTTGGGTTGGGCTATTTTAATAAAGAGAGTACATTGAAATTATTGTCTTTTAATACATAATCACTACTAGAATATTGTTTGTTGTCGAACTTGATTTTCATCAAAGTTTCATGGTAAAATCGATAGTTCAATTTGTGGTATTGGCCGGGAATCCTGTAAAAGCAGGGCCCACAGCAAAATTTTGTAATAAATAATTTCGTTGTTTATTTGTCGAATAATTACTGTGTGATAAGACAATTTTTATCGAGCCTCTTTCGAAATTGATCGAATAAATTCATAAATTTCCGATTTTTATTTCAATATTTGATAAAATAAAATAAATCATAAATATTTCAATAGAGTTCTTTCAACTTTCGTCGCATAATCTTTCCACTAGCCGTTTTTGGAATTTCATCAATAAAACGAACACCACCATATAAATGTTTTTGAATCGATACATTCTCTAGAATAAATCAATCAATTAAATATTTATATTCGATTATAAGTTGAAACTTTACCAACAACAAATTGAATAAGTTCATCTTCACTAACTAGAATTCCATTTTGTTTAACAACAAAAGCTAGAGGTACTTCACCGGCTCGTTCATCGGGTATACCAACAACACCAACATCTTTAACACTTGGATGATTCAATAGAATATTTTCCAATTCAGCTGGTGCTACTTGGAAACCTTTATATTTTATTATTTCTTTAATACGATCAACAATAAAAAAATACCCCTCGTTGTCATAATAGCCATAATCGCCAGTTCTCAACCAACCATCTTTATCGAAAGCTGCTCGAGTTTCTTTATCATTACCATAATAACCTTTCATTAAACTATTGCATTTGATTCGTAATTCTCCATTTTGATTAACACTAAGAACTTTATCAGTTTCTGTATCGACAATTTTCACTTGATAGAAAGGTGCTGCTTTACCGACACTACCATATTTTGTGCAATCTTTGGGTGTTATTGTAACCAAACCTGATGTTTCTGTCATACCATAAATTTGTCGTATTGAAGCGATATTTAACCTTTGGAAAGCGAAATTATTGATAATTTTTTCAAAAAATCAAAACAAAAAAACAAAAACCTTTTAGCTACAATTTCGGATAGTTCTTTCTTTAGAGGTGCACCTCCACATATGATATCGTTAATCGATGATATATCATATTTTTGTAGAAGTGGTGTTTGTGATAGAAATAATATAATCGGTGGTACTGCAAATAATTTTGTTACACGATGAATTTCGATCGATCTTAAATATTCATCCGGCTGAAATTTATCCATTACTATCAATTTTGTATTGAATAAAATTGAGGCAATCGATATAAGTTGTCCAAATATATGGAATAATGGTATACATAAAATTATTGTATCGTCTGTACTCAAATCAACCAAATCTCGATCCCTATAAATTGATTGAATCATTTCAACTGATTTGTATTATAATAGATTTTTTGAAAATATTAACCCCCAACATGATAGACTGACAACTAAATTTTGATGTCCAATCTCAACAGCTTTTGGTAGACCAGTAGTTCCTGATGATGTTAAAATAATTGCTGTTTCATTAATTCCTACATTATTGGACGGTTGGAAATCATCGTAATTATCCAATAACAAATCATCGAATAAAAAACAATTAGAATCATCACAATTATTACCATCGAAACATATTATCGAATAATTGAAATCTTGTTGTAAAATTTTAATATTCAATCGAGATTTTAATGAACAACATACACATTTCGGTGGTGAAATTTCCATAAAATGACACAATTCATCTAAAAATTTCCTACTGTAATTTTAATTCAACCAACTATATAGATTTATATCTTACGTATTGTATAAGCTGGATTTAATAATTCAATTTTTGCTCCAATTAATAGAAAACTGATTGTTGCAACCATATGTCTATAGGAATTTTCCGAAATTATTTGTATTAAATCATTTTTTTCGATACCGATTCTTTTTAAATTACTAGCAAATCGTGTTATATCATCGAAAAATTCTTGTTGTTTCCATATCCGTCCACTACGTGTTTCTATCTAAAATTATATCTTTAATTTCATAAAAATTCTAATTATTGCTCCTACTTACAATTTGTAAATTTTGTAATTCACGATTTTTTAATTTCTTATAAATTGTTTCAGCTATTGTTGGTTGATTGGCATTGTTAACATTACCATTAACATTATGGTAATTCTTCCAATTAGACATGTTGTTTGTATTCAATCTTTGTTAATATTAAAGAAATTTATGCGAAATTTTATTATATATTAAACGATTTATTGAACGTCACAAGTTGATTATAAATAATCATTTAATTATTTATCACATTGAATTAAAAATGATTACAAGATTTCTTGAAAAACGTTCAATATATTATTATTAATTTCCGAATTCTATTTTTATTATGCATTCTCTAGAGCCGGTCCTGTATTGTTTATAAATTATATTGGATTGCAAATTAAAAAAACTTAATAAAGTTGATTAAAAATAATCAAATATATAAGTTACAGCTTCTTTATTTATGTTGAACAGCAATTGGGAGTTTGTTTATATTTCTTATCACAATTATTTAAATTTCTGGTTTTACAAATAATTAATCGGCAATACATCATTTTCGATTATTATTATTATTATTATTATTATTTACAAAGTATCTAATTTTAGCGTAACTGATAAACTTTACCAATTTATTTAAAAAAGTAAATATATTCCAATTTATGATAAGGTGATTGTAAAAATTCTTCTATTTATACAGGATGGACTGCCTCAGGCTTTCCTAGTCTGTAATTCTGGCCCTAGTGCAGGAAATGAAAAACGCACTTGAGGATTCCAAATGTGATACCTAGAGAAGATTTTGGCGTCAAAACGGTTTCCGGGAAATGTGGAAAATTGATACTATTTATAAGACATTTTCCATAATTATCTATTTTATACTTTATAAAATTTTCCACATTTTCCAGAAATTTAGAGAAATTATTTTAATACCAAAATGTTATCTAGATATCGAACGCTAGAATCGTTGGGTGCGGTTTTTTTTTCCATCCTGTATGTTAAAGATTTATTTAAATTTCGGAAAATCCGGCTTGATCGTGGACAATTTTTTTTCCAAATCCTGTTAATAACTTGTTCTTATATTCAATTAATTCTTGGGATTGAAATAATTTCGTCATTATTGATTTGAAATTGATGAGAAGATTGTAATTTTTTTCTTTCATATTTCTGATAAGGAAATACTATTGGGAAAAATCCTATACGTTACACGTGGCTAAAGGAATTTTATCCACTTACGAAAAACAAATTTATCACACTCGGTTTCGCTTCATAGACGATTGTGACGCTTTAGATAAAAATTTTTTTGGACGTGTATTCACTGTCGTACCATTAATAATAGCTATATTGAAATATCTGTTCAGGTATTGGGTCATTTTTTTTCAAGCGATAGCTTTCTGTCATTGACACCAACCCTCGACTATATCCGATAAGTCTGTAAGTATTTAAGATTTATTTTTTCTGCCTCTGCAGTGTATTCTCAAGTGAACAGAGCAAGTATTTGTATTTCGCATAATCTGTCTAATAAAAACATATCTAACCGGCTCACCATATGCAAATCATTGCTTCAGTGGCACAATTTATAAGAGTTTTTTGACCGTTTGTTAAAAAATGATTCCCCTATAATTATCCGAAATACAAAAGGCAATGGGTCAAGACAAAAACGTAAGAACGCAAGAAAATATCAATAGGAGATATTGCCTCACTCATCATATTCACTCGATATTGCCCCATCAGTTTTCCAATTGCCAAAGAAGTTGGAAATTTCGATCATCTCTAGATACACGTCGTTCGATAACGACGATGATTGAAAATACGAAATTCTCGGGAATCTATATGTGAAACAAGCATTGATTTTATATTTGTTCATACTCAACAATTCTCTTGTCTTAATAATGCTATTAAATTGATTTCTAATTCGGGCGTACGATAATTTCCTGCAATTGTATAAACTCCTGCTGTAGTTTCTTTTAAAAAATTCATACTACATTAGCATATAATCATCTAACATTATATTATCAATAATTCAGCATCTAATTGCTGAAAATTATTGTAAGATCGTCAATTATTACACAAATTTCCTGAAATTCTATAAAATAATCGTCAGTTTGATTTGTTAGCATAAACCATCAACAACAAAATGTTATATAGTTTTTTTTATTTTCTTTGAATAAAATTTTATAATTCCTGCGATTTTTAGGGATCGAGATAATTCTAAAATTTGTTATTATCCTCTATTATTATGGAAATATTCCGGATTGCATTATCAATCGACGAAAATTTACCATTTTATATTTTATTTGATTAATACGACAATATTAACGATATGTTTTATTTTAGCGCTATATGGCGCTTATAAATCAATTGATAATGATATAAATTTTGCATTAGAATGTGTTAGTACGTCAATTTTGATGATTCATGTAATAATTTACAAAAAAAAGTAATTCACAAAATGTTGAGGTTTTGAAAAAAAATTTTAGGTGATGGGAAAAATGTTTGTTCATCAATTTAAAAAAGAGATTATCTCGGTATTATTTGGAAAATCGCAAAAATTCTGGCAAACTTCAAATAGTGTTTATTCAAATGATGATATTGGGAATTTCATAAAATTTTGGAAATTTATTTTCAATACATTTTTAATAAGCGGTTGTACAGTTGTTTTTATGTTCGTCATAGAACCTTATTTTACAAATAATTTAATATTAGTAATTTATATACCAAACGGTTACAAGAATCTTATCAATTTGGTATCGATATATATTTGTTGGTTGAGTTATTTCAGTAATGTTGGATTGGATGTATTGTTCACATCGATTTTCATCGAAATTATAATCCAATTGAAATTATTACAAGACCGTTTAAGGCATTTGAATGTTGATAATGATGAAGATATCGACCAACAATTACCAGAATTGATCAACTATCATAATTATTTATTAGAGTATGTAGTTGAGAGAATCTATTTGATGAGATATAATATTGGCAAATTTTCAGTTGTTGCAATGATTTCAAGAAATTGGCAAATTTTCCGATTATTTTGCAATTTTCAATAACAATCTTTGCCGGTTGTTTACAATTATTCATTGCATTCAATAGGTAAAATTAAATATTTATAAAATCAATACTTATACAAACAAATATATTTTACAGTCAATTCAGTTTTGTTACTCAAACAAAATATAAATTGTATTATGTCAGTACAGTTCTACAAGTTGCTTTATATTATTGGATGGGTGAATTACTTTCAGAATCGGTTTTGTATCTTTTGATTTGTTTATATATATTTCCGATTTTCGATTTATTGTTATTCAAATATTTCCAGAGTGTTGGCGTGAGTGATGCAATTTACGAAACAAAATGGTATAATATTAGAAATATTTCCATACGGAAATCTATTATTATGATTATTGGAAGATCACAGAAAGCTGTCGTTCTAACTGGATATGGATTGATTATTGCTAATTTGAATACTCTCACTTTAGTAATTCGAAATGTATATGCTCATAATCCAATTAATTATGTATTATTCCGAAATTTTAGGTGATCAAGACCGGTATGAGCTATTTTACTTATTTGAAGACAATTGGAGAAGGAAATTAATTGATTCAAAAAAGAAAATTTTGATTGCTAGTTACACAATAATTTTCACGCTTTATTCTAAATAGATGGAAAATTCTATAAAAAAGTAAAATGGGAAATTTTCCATTCACTTATCGAAGATCTTAACAATTTCTCTCATTGTTAGTTATTAGTCCTAATTAGTTAAAAGATGCATTCGAAGCTCTAAATTACGACATTGCCATCTAGAAAATGTTGCAGCGATCGGAATAAATGGAAATTTGATGGTGCGATATCGGGCGAGTATGGTGGATGAGGCAATATCTCCCACCTCAATTCAGTAATCTGTTCCAGAGTTCGCTTTGCTCAGTGTGGTCTTGTATTATCGTGTTGTAAAATAACACCTGCTCTGTTGACAATTACTAGGCATTTTCAATAAATGATTCATTTACTTGATGCAATCGTTCTTAGTTAAATCCTGCATTCACAATTTTTCCAGATGAATATTCCACCAAACATACCTTTTTGGGGTGTACACCTGTATTTGCTGTAATTTCTGGCGATGACCACTGTGTTGCACGTTTTATTTAATCACTGAGGACCCATTTTCCATCGCCAAATGCTCCTGTATCGTGCCGCCAAAGCAACAAGTTGCATCTGCTGCACCGGTTATCTTGGTTTTATTTGGACAGATGCTTCAGGATCCGTTTTGCTTACTTTACTATTTCTAAAAAATAATAATAATAATTTGATTATTTACGAGTAAACAAGTCACTCTAACCTTTGAATATCTTTGACAGGACCCCAAGTACATAGTGCGGTGATAAAAAATATTTAACTGGAACGTTCACAAACATTTTTATCTCCACTGTTGGAAAAATTCTGTTAAAATATTTTATTCCCATGATCTAGATAAATTGTTGGAATAATAAATCAAATGATTTTTGTTGTTTTCTTCTTTTTAATTTTCTAATTATTTCTTTGTAATTTAAAAATTCATATCATTGTTACAAAACGAATTATATTTCCCAAAAGAATATACAAAATAATTGGTACAATATTAAAATAGATGGTAAGTACAATTTATGAGGTAAAATTGAGGATAAAATTATTAACAATTGGTTATTTATTAAAATAATAATAATTATAAAAATTAACTCGAACACTAGATATGGCATTTATTTTTGTCTTCAAACTAAAACTTAATGTTTAATTGAATTAATTCTACGGGCCCTATTTATATCTTTCGCTATTTTCCTCTGTTTGTCGTGCGTCAATTCATTCCACATAGCTTCAGGAAGACGTTCTATGATTTCAGAGAAATACAAAAAAATTTAGAGAATCGATAATAAAAATATGAATAAATCTAATTACCATTACAACGATAAGCTAAATCCGACCAGACTATCATTTCTTGTGAGAAACAGAATACACCTAGTCTACCACCTTTCAATTCCATATTGAATATATTACCAGAATCGGCAACTTTTTGATCTTTCTCATAAATTTGTAAACGTATCAAACCAATTTTCGGACGATGTATCAAATACCAACGATATGATGTTTTCTCTTTCCAACCTTCATTACGTGGATCCTTCCATAATAGTTTCACTTGATTTTCTGTATCGCCTGTATGCCATAAAGCATTTCTTAATAATTTACCAGGACCAGTTTCCGAATCGACTAATTTAATTTGAATACCCGGTTCGGCAACAGCCCGGAATGGTGATTGTTGCCAATAAGTTTGTGAACGTTTCTTCCACATTACCACATAGAATTTTTGATTACTCTGATAACTACGAATATTTTCATTATTATTTATTTAAAATATATATTTGGCAAATTTTACCTGAAAATAAAGCCGACATAGTCATCATCGATATTAGTGCCGACATAGAAAGTCCCTTCAAAATCGACACCTTCAAATTGATCATCGCCAACAGCTAAGCCTGGATCGCTGTTTTTCGTTTGGACAATTTCAGCACCATCATTGAAAACTTCCCAATTGGGATCCTCTTGCGACTCACCTTCAGGATCTAATACAACCGTTTGGTATTTACTGAAATCAGTACGGGAAACTAGCGAATTTTCCGGACAATTATCGTGAATATCATGGACTTTGTCTTTATCGGTGTCGTTCTGGCAAACATCACCTCTACCATCATCTAGAAATTCATCCGAATTACTATATTTGGTAAATTTTCAAATAAAAATCTTGTACCATCACTATCTAATTGATCAGGATTATAAACATAGACACAATTGTCTTGACGATTCTCGATACCATCACCATCAATATCATTATCACAAACATCACCTTTACCATCTTTATCAGTATCCAATTGATTCGGATTCGGTGTTATTGGACAATTATCGAGATGATCATTGATATTGTCAAGATCTCGATCACCACCTGTATCACACTCATCACCGATATTATCACGATCAACATCGCTTTGTGTTGGATTATAAATATCTCGACAATTATCACAAACATCACCAATACCATCACTATCCGAATCACGTTGATCACTATTCGATATTGTCTGACAATTATCGTATGCATTCAATATACCATCATTATCAATATCATCATCACAAGCATTACCCAGAGTATCACGATCAGTATCGATTTGATCTGGATTGAACACATCTGGACAATTATCACAAACATCACCAATACCATCCAGATCTTGGTCATGTTGATCCGTATTCGGTACATACGGGCAATTATCCTATAAATTTGATTTCGGAAAATCATAGAATTTTCATTATCAAGCTTTTTGAATTTGCCTTACTTCAGTATTGATTATACGATCTTTATCAGCATCATTATCACAAGCGTCACCTACATTATCACGATCGGAATCTTCTTGGCCTGAATTTGGAATTCCGACACAATTATCCTGACGAATAACAATTATAAATTATTGTTTAAATCATTTATTTTATCGTACTTTTCGGCAACGTTCCTCTTGACATGGTAATTGAATATCCGACCATCCATCTAGATCATTATCTGGACCGCAAATCGTTCCAGGACCTGCCCAACCTGTTAAACATTCACATGATGCCCGCCATTGATCTTGATGTACACATCTAGCATTCGGGTCACATTGGAGTGTTCTACATAAATCTTCAATTTCTTTACGACAACCACGTAATTGATCACCAATAAAACCCGGATAACAATCGCCACATCGAAATGAACCTTGTGTATTCATACAATAAGAATTTGGTGTACAAGCATGTTCATGTTGACATTCATCAATATCATCGCATCGTTGTTTATTACGATAGGCTTCCTCTAAACCGACACCTTGTGTACCTTGACTACCTGTATAGCCAGCTGGACATGGACCGCAACGATAGCCTGGATGGAGATTTGTACATTGGACACCTTCAGCGCATGGTTGAGCTAAATCACACTAAACATAGACAAATGGATTATAAGTAATTCAAGGATAACTTGTTGAAGAATTTATAATTATACCTCATCTAAGTCATGACAACTGGTACCATTTCCGGTAGATCCAGCTGGACAGCCTTGGCAATGATAGTAGGGAGGTTCTGGGAGTGGTGAACATGATGTGCCTATAAAAATAGATTTTCTATAATTGTATGTTTAGAAATTGTTGGGATTTCTTAAGAATAACATGAGATTGCCCGAAATTCGTCTACCTTTTATCAATTTTCCAAATAATGGAAATAAAATAAAATAAATTGAAGATATAATGAAGCTTCTAACTTTTATTTAGATAAATTAATAAAATTTATAATTATCAACAAATAAACACATTTTTTTCTTTTTTTTTTTAAATAAATACTAAAACAAAATTAACATTATAAGTGCGAATTTCTATTGTTTAAAATTAAGGCGAGAGTTTTATTTAGACCATTATTCCCCTGTTAAAATTTATATACGTAATATATTGTGGTTTGATAATATTGTGAATATATTTATTTAATTGAAAGTTTTTGTTTTAATGATAATACGGTATCCTGGGGGTTGCTGGCGTCGTCTGTATTTGGTGTCGCCAATAAGGCACACATCCTGTTGTAAACAAACAGAAATAAAACAAGATTTTAGTTTAGATCAATTTCATATATTTATCGACAAAAATGTAAGAGAATACAAAATAAAAGAAAATTAATAGAAGTGTTACATTCTAAGAAAATAAAATAATAAAGATACACTTGAATAACTATAAGACTATGCCTTATTTATAGAATTATAGTTGAGTTAGTTGGTAACTATAATACTAAAGAGGTAGAGAATCGGTCTACGTTGCATGGTAGCTGTATTTTATTGATGAATTGGCAATTAATTCAACTGATCTCTAAATTATATCAATGACTAGATGATTAGTTGAATTTTTGCCGAGAAAAGTATTTAAATGTTTATTTGTTCAGTTGTATGGCGACATACCTGGTGCACATGGATTATATTCACAACCATTAGTACGCCGTCGGCATTCTTGTCCATTACCGTCATAACCAGCCGGACAACGTCCACAACGGTAACCTTGTTCCGTATCGGTACATTCAACACCCGGATAACACGGTTGGTCACGGCAACTAGGTGTACGTCGTCGACAATCTTCACCATTACCTTCATAACCAGCTGGACAACGTCCACAACGATAACCTTGTTCCGTATCGGTACATTCAACACCCGGATAACATGGTTGTTCACGACATGTACGTCCTGGATGACATTCATAACCATTTCCTATATAACCTTGTGGACAACTACCGCAACGTGGTCCTTCCGGTGTATCAATACAACGTACACTTTGAGCACATGGATTGTACGAATTGCATTGTGGTGTTGTTGGTGGACGTGGTTGTTTGCATAATTCACATTCTTCGATTATTTGCCGTAAACGATCGATAATTACAGTATGTTCAGTCACTTTATGATTAAGATTGTTAACGGCAATGATGAGTTTGTTGAGGGCGTCAATTATAGTATCTATAAATAAATTAAAAAAACAAAAACAAAATAAATAAACTACCAGATGTTATTAGAATCAGCTGATACAAAAATGATGACATTTAAATATGATTTCATTTGATAAGAACTCAATTATATATTTTTTAAGCTAACTAGAACTTGACGAATTATTTTATGCACATTTCTATAGCGAGTTCTATTTTTAGCTCATTCTCACAAGCGGAAAATACTTATCAACATCAATCAATTTTGCAATTGTTGTTGATTTTTATGACAAATTCCCTAAAAAAAATACAACAAATACTCACTATCGTCTATTGCTGAAATTATGGGGATATCGCCACGATCGGGATAGCGTTGTTGTAAACTCCGATACGGTTCATCTCGTTGCAATTCGAAATCGTCATGTCCAAATAATTTACTATTATGATGATGATTGTTATTATCATTGATAGATAATGGACATTCATGTTTACTTAATACCATACGTACATCTTTTTGACCATCAACTTCCATTGGATATTTCCTTTCATGGAACTATATGGGAGAGAAATTTGTTCTACTTTTTAGAATTTATTCATCTATTTATGAATAATAATAATAATAGTATTTCCAAAATTGGTAAAAACTAGTTTCAAGACAAATTACTAGGTTATTGTCGACTTACAACTTCAACTTGTGGTGTTTCCATTGAATTGTACATATCACGCATTGATTTTGGTGTTGCCACCATACCATAAGAAGTACAATCAAGATATAATGTAGCATGAGCTCCTGGTTGTGTTTGATTAACCGATAAAATCAACGAACGTATAATACTATTCTCATTTAATGTATCAACTGTGAAATGTTGCAAACGATGTCGATTATTTTCAAAAGTCTCCACAATAACTACAAGAAATTTTACGATTATAAGTACCTACAATGTATACAAAACGAACCTCTTTTCGTTCGCCGGTCGAGCTTCAATGCAAATTTCTGATCACTTCCAGGGAAATCAACCGAAAACAGAGTTTCTGTGAGATCTTTAGGACGTCTTCTCGGTTTGATATGTTTTAAGGATAATACGAATTCATCTTTTTTGATGACTTGTTCAATTTCTTTTGTAATAACTGTAAGGGAAATACTAGTTTTATATTTTCTCTAACCAAATATGGTTATATGTTTTAACGTGACAATCATTTATTAAATGAACTGTATTGGTCAAGTTCCGTATCACGAAAAATACATACAACCTGATTATCAATATGGAACAAGTTTAATTTCAATTATTTGAATCGTTTAATAAAACAAATTACAACATCTATATGAGTTTATATATACCCACACAATAATTACAAAAATGGTAAATTCGGGGTCATTTGGTTTATTTCATAAATCTATTATATTCATATACATACATCGAAAATCACTTTCATTCAATCGAATTTACTTAGATTTTGAATATTTCAAGCTTACTAGAATTGACGGAAACAGTGTCTGCTACAGTTGCAATACAGATGACAGTCCAAAGGACTACACCAACCATCCCCAACATAATTATTGACACTATGTATGAATAGAGAAGAAATAATTAAATTAAACAACTGGTACTTATAAACTGTTAAACGGCAAAGTTACAACTGGCGGACACGAAATTCTTTTCAAGCCCCGCGACTTACTTGGTTGGACTGCGCTCTCTTAACATATGTGTGTTGTTGTTGTTGTTTATATGGGGATTTCGTCATCTTGCATGATGTATTCCTTATTTGTTTAGCGGCTGCTTTTTTTCCATTTTTAATTTTTTTAATTCAACCCTATAATTCCCCATATATAACGAAGGTGTGAAAATCTTACTAATAATTTATCATCAATTATACCATCAGGGTTAAAATCCACACAATAATGACGACAATTCGAATAGTCAATTAATATAATTACTTGTTGTAATGGAATTGTTATTTTAGAATGAGGAAAGATCAATTAGGATCTAGATTTCCGTTTTTCTTTTCCTGAGTTATTACAAAATTGCCATAAATTATTATTTTTATTGTTATTTTCTATTGGATGTTCATTCGAAAATATCGTCCCACAATAGTTTCGTTATAAACGAAATTAAATTAGCATTTTAGGTGTTCAAATCGTTCTTTTCATTCTAATATTTATATATATATAAGAAAATATAGATTTTTTTCTGTTCCTGAATTTTATTCTCTATTCCAATTTAGGTAAGGATTAAGTAATAACAATCAGTGTCACTGAAATTCTAAACACCTACGGTTTTATTATAAATAATTACCATCCGATATGCATCTTATTATCTATGAATGACTTTATTGTTGGTTTAATTGTCGGTTTTTTCCATTAAATAATCGAAATATTTCGATTTATTTCTATATTTGAATAAATATAAGACGATACGATAAATTTAAAGTTCAACTATTATATTCTAGATATAATTATTGTGGATAAATTCAATGGGAAACAAAAAAAAAACAAAAGAAAACTAGGTGCGTTTTACTGACTGCATAATCGACTATAGCATCATTTATTTTTTATAAACGATCAACATAAATTGCCTTTTTCGTAGATCATTGTATAAAATTGACTGAATAATAATCATTGATGGTATTTTTCGAAGGTTGTTTTCTATTTGAAATGGGCCGAAATTGATTTAGAAAACATCTTTTAATTTAATTATATAACTTTAATAGATGCAATTTCTTTCATTTATTATAAAGAATTGTGTCTTCTATCGTCATGGTTGGTGGTATACACCTACAATATATTTCGTAGTGAGTCTTTTTTCTAATATATCAGACAAACACCATAAAAATCGTCCGATAGAATCCTAAAAATTTATTATCATTAACGAAATGTTCCAAGTTGAATCGATTCGTTATGGTAGTTTTGTGTTTTTTTCTTCCAATTTTTTTCAAATTATATAAATATAAATTGAAAAATGTAGGCGAAAGAAGACAGCCTTGTCGAATTTATTAAATACTTAATAAGATCAACTGCTATATGGAATTAGAATTAGAATAATTATATATTAATATAATGGGAGAGCAATATACAGTGTGTGCTTGACAATGCATTTTAAAAAAATTCGAAAATTATAATATCCAAGTCGTATTCTATTATAACGACTATGCACTTTCTTACTGTAAACTCGGATCTACTACAAAATTGTTGCTAACAATTTCCTTCTGAGCTCAACAAGTTTCTTAAGATTTTAGAAAATATGTGAGACCTTATTTTGAAAATCGAAACAGATAAAATTGCACTTACACTTAAAAGGCTCATATTTTACAATAAAATCTGTTCAAACGAGTTACTCCAATAAGTCAAGTCTTCTGGACTTCAAAGCAATGCTGAATTGAAGCTCGAATTTCGGCTAACTCAAGTAAAAGCTCTTTTGGGCGAAACAAAAAGTGCATGTCTAAGGGAAGGTTTGGCATAAAATATTCCTGGAATTATACGAAAAACTGTGTGCGTGCTCCCTCAGTATACCAATCTTTGGTTTCAGTACCTACTGGACGAGGTACGGTAGTATGAGTGAGCTTTTGTTTAAGTGTGGATTATTGACATCACCATTGTGCATGTGTAATGTAGAAGAGGAAGAGTTGTTGCATATATTGTTATGCTATGCGACGATCTGCGTGACTTGGTCGCACTCGGCGTGATGTGTGTAGCAGTGCTTCGAGTCACTAGAACTGAGCTTATCTCAAGTCAAGCGCTGTAGGATTCAACTGAGGCTAGTAGCTCCCGAACAACCGCCCATGGGGTCTTCTTGTCCGGTTTATTGCGGTTGGACTAATGGTGGCAGTAGTTGAGACTCGTCGCGTAGAAGAAAACAACTGCGACCATTTCTCATCGGGTTGCATAGAAGAGGTTTATATAGGTCGCTCCTCCCTATACCGGACTTACTATTATTTGTAGAATTAATTGATCAACTAATTGGAATCAAAGAACTTAAGCCTTTAAATGGAAAATTGTAAAATTACTGTTCGTCAAATGGAAATATTCAATTTATTAATATTTAAACTATTTTAGTGACGATAAGGACTGAGGAAATGATAAATAAACGCATCTCTTAAATCGATTCTACACATTATATATTTATCAAAACAAAATTTATAAATTAAAAAATTAGGCTTAATTCCCCCTTAACCTAATTATTAAATTCTCTTTATTTTTGTTTCAATAATAATCATCATATAACAAATAAGAATACATTCGGTGCAAGATAAATTATTTAATTAATTAATCAATTAATTCATAAATATTATATGGCATCGTTATTCTTTCAATTCCAAAACTAATTTAAAAATTACAATTAATAACGGCAGTTTATTGTCTTGAAGACCAACAAATATAAATATTTTATTAATGATTTAAACACAAGAAAAAAAATACACAAACAATTAGTTTCCTAATTACCCCCGACCAAAAAACAAAACAAACTTGGAGCAACAAATGAACGAGAAAAAAACAAAAAAAAAACAAACAAACAGGTAGGTACTTAATATAAAGCTATTCGATCATAAATAGAATTAAAGTTGAGACTAACTAAATTACTATTATTATCAATTAAATTTGGTCCCAAAACTTAAACTTATTTTCCAATAAAAAAAACAAAACTAATTGTCATACATTCCTTATAACGATCAAAAGCTCAGCTACAAGACGATTTTGGGATAATGGAATTTTATGAAGTGGAAAATTAGAATTGCTGTCATTGGGAAATGTATGTTTTTCAAAATTATTAAACTTAAATAGTTCACGTCTCATATCTGAGCTTTCAATTTGAATTAAATCTATAAAACATGTAACATTCGATTATAATTTGTTTGATATTTTATTTTTTTCCACTGTTTTTTCTATATGATATGATATGTACACTGAACATTTACTACAGTAAAATCCAGCTAGAGGAAATAATATCAACACTGTACAAATATCAATATTATTGTCACAGATTAAATTTGATTTATAAACTTTCTGACTAAATCTGATAAATAATTTAGATACAAACTTATCGATAACAAAATAAGAATGAACACTTCTATTTGAGGTATAGATGATAATATGAGCGACAAATTTTAAACAAACAAAAAAAATCTGTTTTTTTTCTCTCCCAATTGATGTCATCTATTTGTATTTTTTAGTTGTGAGGCTCTTTAGAAATTTCGACTAATTCATGTGGATCAGCATTGATCCGATCAATTTCGGCAACTTTATCCAATTCACCAACACTCATTAAATCGACAACACGAGCACCTAAACAATCACACATTACATTGATGGTAGTACGGAAACGATCACTAAAATTGAAATTGAATAAATTAGAAAATATTATTGAAGAATATATTCGATAATATTTACAGTAACCAATCGACTGCTAAAATATTGATAACTTCATCAGCTGGCAATCCGACAGTATCAAGCACCATTACCATTGTAACTAGACCAGCTTGTGGGACACCAGCAGCTCCTATACTAGCTGCAGTTGCTGTCAAACTAAACCAAACAGAAATTAAGAAATAATTACATATCGACACACAAAAAACAACAACAACAAATTTTTGATCGTAGCTTAGATTCGAACTAAAATTAGTGATTTATTCATAAAAAAAATTGAGATTATTTACCATACAGCCACCGTTTTACCAAAAGTTAGATCGATATTATTGAGTTGAGCGATAAAAATAGCAGCAACGGCTTCATATAAAGCTGTACCATCCATATTAATGTTAGCACCAATCGGTATAACGAATCTTGTAATTCTTGGATCCAAGCCCATTTTGTCTAATGTCTGTATTGTTATTGGCATTGTTGCAGAACTATTTCAAAAAATATAATAATTATGAATAAAATATAGGTATAGATTTGTCGTAGATTACCTAGAAGCGGTTCCGAAAGCTGTAGCAAGTACTTGACTCAATTTACCAATAACTCTAAATGGTAATCGTCGTACAGCAATAAAATAGATAATTGTTAATGTTCCGAAACCATGTAAAACTAGACCGAGCATAACTGTACCAAAATAGAGACCTAAACGTCCAACTAGATCGGCAAAACTATGTGTAGCTACCATTTTTGCTGTTACCAAAAAGAAAACACCTAAAGGTGATAGCCTGGGAA
>JAZBGX010000152.1:0-10728 GCA_037414775.1 Zonitis immaculata
TCAATAAATAAAAAATAATAAAAATTAAACAATAACAACTACAATCAATTTATTATTAATTAATTAATAATTAGATAAAATAATTTCTAATTAATTAAAATGTGAGTGAATCGATATTATGTAATTGTTGTGTTTTCTTTTCGGGTGATAAAATTACAGTATGAGTCATTGATTATTTGACCTTAATTTGTTATTTATTTATTTTATTTTTTTTTTAATTTTGAACTTTTCAGATTAATCATGGCAATAATTTAAATAAAACTATTCAAATTTTTTTCAACTCAAATCAAAGCGAGAAAAAAATGAATTATAATCATCGTAGTGTTGATGATAATAATGATGATGATTGTAATACTGAAATTGATAATATTGATGAACGTAAAAAGTTTTATTGTCGCGAATGGGTATTCCAGAAACTATTGTATTGTCTAGATCAACGGCCGATATTAAAAACATGTGGTATATTAATATTGGGCAATAGTGGTTGTGGTAAAACGACATTATGTAAAGAGATATGCCAACAACAACAATATAATTCGCAAACGAATCGACAACAACGTCTATTGAATCGTCGTCTATTATGCTATTATTATTTGAATGGACACAATGAGAATACGTTACAATTGAATGAATTCATACGTACATTAGTTATACAAATATTGAATCATACAACTGAAAGTTATAAAGAACGACAATTACGACGGCGTTTATTAAATCAACAACAATCATCAAATGATTTAACAGCAACTACAGTTAATACAACAACAACAACAACAACATCACCAACACAGACGACTAGTGTTGTTAATCCACGTACAATAATAGCTGATGCTTATTTGGAAAAATTGAAATCCGATCCGGAAATACAGATAGCTTTACGTGCTAAAAATATCGAATTGAATCCGGATGATTGTTTGAAACGTGCATTATTATTTCCATTATTAGAAATTGATCCACCGAAAACGACGTTATTTCTATTAATTGATTCAATCGATGAATATTCTTTTATTTATACAAATTCAACATTACAACGTACAAATAAAACAAAAGATCAACAACAATCCCGGCAACATAGTCGGACAATTGCTGAATTATTAGCGAATCATCATCATTTATTACCGCAATGGTTATTATTGATTTGTACAGCTAGGAAACAATCGAAAACAATATCGAAAATGTTTACCGGTTTTCGTAAATTGAATCTAGATGATTTACGTAAAAATTATATTATACGTGATATACAACAATATATATTGAAACGTTTAGATCAAGAGAATTTATTACGTCAACATATAATCAATCATGAAATTGCCGATATATTAAATCAATTACATATAAAATCGAATGGTTGTTTTTTGTATTTGGAGAAGATTCTAGATGGTCTCAATGATAAATTTATTAAATTATATGAAATTAAAGAGATACCAGGTACATTGAATGGTTTATATTTATGGTTATGTCAACGGTTGTTTTATAAAAAATTATTATTCCAAAAAATCGAACCGATTTTAAATATTCTATTAGCAATAAAATGTCCAATCAACGATATATTATTATACGATATAATTAAATTGAATAATCCGAAAATTACGAAAAACGATTTTAATAAATATTTTAATTTATTAAAACATTTATTAATTATAAATAAGAAAAATGGTAATTTTAAATTATTCCATCATTCATTCAATGAATGGCTGTTAGATATTAAATATTGTACAAAGAAATATTTATGTAATATCAATATTGGACATTGTATTATAACGATGTATTATACGAAATATGCGAAATTATTGAAAAATCAAGAGATCTACGACTTTTGTTATCATCTATTGAAAGTCGAACAATATCTAAACGAACAACAACAACAAACAAATTCGATTCTATTAAAAAAACTACAACAACAACAACAGTTGAAAGAAAATAACGATAAAGAACCAATTTATGCGGAAATTAATAAAAAACCCAACGAACTACAACAACAACAACAACTCGACCATGAAGATGTAATATTCGATAATCATACATTAATTGTTTTATGGTTAATATTATCCGGTTGTAATATTGATGAATGTTTATTGGATTATAACGAAATTAATGGTATAAATTTTGGTACAAATCTACCATCAGATCCAAAAATTATCAAATTATTATTAGAAGCTGGTGCTATCGAACATGAACAACCCAATAATAATGTTAATGATGGTAATGGTGGTGGTGATGATGATGATGATGATTGCCAATATCAAAGTCAAGTAATTGATTGTTTTTATTTTTGGTTTGAATCAATCCACAAGTTAATCAATTATCAAATTTTAGATGTCGTTAATTTCAAATAGTACCGAACAAAGTCCAGAACCATTATTCGATGATTTACATGATTTACATGGACAAGCAGCTTTACATGTAGCAGCACGTTTAGGACAAACACAAGTTGTTAAAGTAATTATTTTTATAAGATGTGATTCTACATTCTAAAATAATGGAAAAGTCTATGTAACACTTTTTCGAAAAGCTCAATATTAACCGAGTTAATCCCACTATTCTCCGGAAGAAAAAAAGATCGGAGATTGGTCGCAAGTACAAACCACACATCGTTTACCCCTAAAGCTATTTAATTAGCTACCTAATACGTCAAATAGCAAAGATATGCGGTAGACTTTGTCAAAGGTTATAAGAGGAACTTTATTAACTTAGGTGCTACGAGAGAGAGCAAAGCCCGTCAGCGTTGGCTGGCAGGTGTTTCTACTAGGGTGTCGGATTCTTAATGGTTGTTGGATCGCTAAGAATAGGATATCAGATAGGTTTCAAGTTAAGCAGGTGTTTGAGGTGTCAGAGCCATTCTCGGTCACTAGAATCCGAGCTAGTTGCGAAATTTAGGTTGCTCGACGGTCGAGCATGAAGTCGGAGCCAAGTCATGGTTCGGTATTTTAATTCCTACTACTTGAGACGTATTCGATAGTCCTGTTGCCTAATTGTTTCAATTGTAATGTTGTAAAGGAGGATCTAGAAGGTTCGAATAATCGATTCATGTAGTTAAGTCGATAAAGTCAACCGTTTTCGAGTAAAGTGCATATTGAAAAAAAACGATTTTCTTTTTTAACAATCATGCTTAACTTCAAATGCAATTTACTCAGAGAGAGAGAGAGAGAGATACAAAAATTCTGAAACATTTTGTATCTGACCAAGACAGTCTCAGTCGTTTAGGGTCATCCATTTTCCACCAAATTTCATTTGTTCATACAATTTACCATTGAGAACAAGTGTGCTTCCATACTAAAAAAAATTATTGATAAATTTTCTGTAGTAGAAGAAAAGAAATTTGGACCGCTGTAACTTCGTTAATATTGAGTTAGTGTTTCAATAGACTGTTTTGATTGTAGAATGACACAAAATTTCCGGACAGTCTGTATATACAGGATGTCCCACTGGGAAAGCCCTCGATCCAGTACGGCAAAATGACTGATAGTAAAAATCTGAAAATTTGTGAGCATACCAATATGCGAGGGGCAAGAACAGCTAAAATATTTTCAAGATGGTGGCACTTCCGGTTATACCGGAAACTGATACTAACTTACTTATTTTAAATGGAATGCCCTGTATATTACTGCATTTTTGGATTTGTTGACGAATTTGAGCCCCACTTTGTTCGCAATGTCTCATACCTCAGACTCACTATTCTTGGGATATTCAACATTTTGTGTCAAAAATTGGGTCTGCAGACCTGTAAATATTGGGTAATTTCTCCTATGTCCTAACGTTAAAATTTCTAACTAAATAGGTTTTCTTGTAGAAGAAGAGTTGTTTAACAGATTCAATGCATTAGATTCATAATTTTTCATATGGGTCTATGAGAAAAAAAATGTTGAAAATTACTTTTGAAAATGTGGCTTAAATCAATTTTTTCAAATGGAACGACCCTATTCTGACCATTTACTATTAATAAGCATTAAAAATTAGAGTTACTTTGTGTAAAGATATCTATGTCTATGATTTTAAATTTTCGAGATATTTTCATATGAAAAAATTGATTCAAGCCACAATTTCCAAAGTAATTTTCAACATTTTTTTTCTCATAGACCCATATGAAAAATTATGAATCTAATGCATTGAATCTGTTAAACAACTCTTCTTCTACAAGAAAACCTATTCAGTTACAAATTTTAACGTTAGGACATAGGAGAAATTGCCCAATATTTAAAGGTCTGCAAACCCAATTTTTGACACAAAATGTTGATTATCTCAAGAATGGTAGGTCGAGGGTATGGGACATTGCAAACAAAGTGGGGCTCAAATTCGTCAAAAAATCCAAAAATGCAATAATATATAGGGCATTCCATTTAAAATAAGCAAATTAGTATCAGTTTCCTCGGATATTGGAATGCTGACAAATTTTCAAAATTTTACTATCAGTCGTTTCGCCGTACTGAATCGAGGGCTTTCCCAGTGGGACAGCCTGTATATATATATAAATTTATTAATAATTGTAGGTATTATTGGAGTCGGGTTGTAGTCCCGATGAACCGGATGTAGATGGTTGGACACCATTGCGTGCCGCTTCATGGGGTGGTCATTTAGAAATTGTCGAATTATTAATAAAACATAATTGTATATTAGATAATGTTGATAATGAGAATCGTACAGCATTACGTACAGCTGCTTGGTCTGGTCATGAAGAGATTGTTAAAATTCTATTAAAATCCGGTTCTAATGTTAATTTAGTTGATAATGATGGACGTACAGCATTAATAGCAGCATCATATATGGGTCATATAGAAATTGTTGAATTATTATTAAAATATGGTGCCGATATTAATCATCAAGATACAGATGGACGTACCGCTTTATCATTAGTATCATTATCGAATAATATCAATAATAAACAATTAAATTTGAATTTAGTACAATTATTGATCGATAATGGTGCTAAAATTGATCATAAAGACAATGATGGTATGACACCATTATTGATAGCATCATTTGAAGGCCATAAAGATATATGTGAATTATTATTAGAGAATGATGCCGATATAGATCATTGTGATAATTATGGACGTAATCCATTATGGGCGGCAACAAGTATGGGTCATTTAGATATTGTTAAATTATTATTATTTTGGGGTTGTTGTATTGATTTGATTGATTATGATGGACGTACAGTATTATCAATAGCAACAGCACAAGGTTGTTTAGAAATTGTTAAACAATTATTAGAACGTGGTTTAGATGAACAACATCGCGATAATTCTGGATGGACACCATTGCATTATTCATCGTATGAAGGCCATTTAGAAATATGCGAATTATTATTGGAGAATGGTTCGAATATAAATGAAATCGATAATGAAGGTAAAACACCATTAATATTGGCATCGCAAAATGGTCATTATAAATTGTGTAAATTATTTATTGAAAAATATCAATGTAATGTCGATCAACGGCCGCATGATGGTAAAACAGCATTACGTTTAGCATCAATCGATGGTTATTTTGATATTGTCGAATTATTATTGAAAAATAATGCCGATATAAATTTGAAAGATTCAGATGGTAGAAGTACATTATATGTATTAGCATTAGAAAATCATTTATTAATGACGAAATTATTTTTAAAACAAACAAATGTCGATATTGAAACGCGCGATTTAGAAGGTCGAACACCATTACATGTATCATCATGGCAAGGCAATTACGATATTGTTGATATATTAATTAAATATGGTAAATGTAATGTTGATTCGTTAGATTTAGAAAATCGTACAGCATTACATTCAGCTAGTTGGCAAGGACATTATAAAATTGTTAAATTATTATTGGAAAATGGTGCTAATGTTAATCATATATGTAATCAAGGTGCTAGTGCATTATGTATAGCTGCCCAAGAAGGACATGAATTATGTTGTTTAATATTATTAGAATATGGTGCTAATATAAATCATTCAGATTTATATGGTAGGAATCCGATACGTGTTGCAAAAAAATCGGGACATTTCAATATTGTTAAATTATTAGAAGATTATAATTTGAAACAATCACAACAACCACATTCTAGTAATAGTATTAATTCAATTAAATCAACAACAACAAATGAAACGATCGAAACAACAGAAACTAAACCGAGCTGTGCTATTTTATATCAAAATGATTTATTATTAGTTGAACAACAGCAACAACAACAACAACGTCGTTCAATGATATCATTAGGTAATCATAGTTCAAATTCGAAATCGAGTTCGAATTTAACAACAGGTTCAAGTCATTCATCAAGCCATCATCGACATAATAATAATAACAACAATACAACAAGTAATAATACAAATAATAATAATCAATATTATCAACAACAACAACAACAATATGGTGGTAGTGGTAGTAATACAAATAATGAATTATTATCATTTACACAACAATTGCAACAATGTGGACGTGGTATGAAAATAACAAGACCATTAAGTAAATTATTATTATCACCATTACAAAGTGAACCACAAAGTCCAATTTATGCATCACCACCATTAAGTCCAATACAAGATGATACAACATCTATTGGTAATTATTTAGATTTCTATTAGTCGTATCAATTATTATTATTAATTATTTTGTTAAATATTAATAATTAGGTGGTTGTGGTCCGATTTATCAACCAGTTTTGAGGCATAATTTTGCAAAACCACCAGATACACATTTCGCTCGTGATACACATATGCGTATAATATTAGGTAATTCATTAATATCAGGTGGTAGTAGTGGTAGTTCTGATAAGAAACAACAAGAACAACAACAACAACAAGAATCGAAATCAAGGTTTTTATTTCTTTTCCATTTTTTTACGAAAACTATTTGTAATTATTTAATTCTAGTCAAAAACCAAAACGTAATGGTATCGTGACAAATCCAGCTTTACGTTTAGTTGCAAATGTTAAAAACGGTTTAGATACAGCTGCTGCTAATTTACGTAAATCAACATCATCGTCAAATTCGAATCCAAGTATGAAAACGAATAGTTTCCATTGGCGAAAAGAAACACCATTATAATTGAGCTTTATTTTATTATTATTTAATTATTATTTTGGAATATATTTTTTTTTTCTAGGAAAAAAAAAACTAGTCATGGTATGGTTATCAAAATTAAAAAATATCGATGCCCTGATTAATTTTTCAAACGAAAAAACGAATATAATTATAACGCCATTTAATTTCTATTTATATACCAGGTGTGTCGTGACGGAAGTATTCGTTTGTTGATAGGGCTAAAACTAAATGGATTTGGAATATGAAAATTTCGATTATAGAACTTTGTCATATGACCGGAAATAGCAATCAACTTAATTATTTCAAATAGATTTTACAAATATACAGGATGGTCCCTAATACAACACTTCATATATTATTGAATTTATGCGTTTTTCATCAAATCTAAGGTCACGCCATGTCATTACATGTCCTTTATATCTAAATTGACTTTGAATGGGGAATTGTCGTTGTTACTAGAAAATTACAATAATATGGGTTTGTGTGCGAGCCAAATGAACAATTTTGTAATGAAAAATTATTAATAATAATCACTTCATTTAATAGTGGTTGTTATAGTAAATTTCATTTGAAATGGTTTCATTAGCAGAAATTATGATCCACATTCTAATCGTTTGCTGTTCAGCTATAACGTCAATTGCAAGAATCAGCGTGCTACAAATTGAGAACATAGGATGGACTTATATAGCTTAATTAATACATAATTAAATTTGACATTTGAAAAGTCAGCACCAACTGTGAAGAGAACGACCATGATACACTTATTACAATTGCACAATTGGATCACCAAACTCTGCCGATATAAGTGATAATACAACTATACTGTTGAGTACCAGGCGGTTAGGATGTGGGTCACAAATTCTGTCGATGCCAGCCAGTAACATAGACCATTTTGAATGGAATTGAAATGAAAATTTTATATTTTGGAAAAATTGTTTGATGTAACATAAAGTGACCTTAGAATTTTGAAGAAAATTCGTAATTAATTTGTAACCGCCCTGTATTATATTTTTCAAATCTGATTTCACAAATAATTTCACCCATGCTATAGTGACACATTGCTATAAATTAATCTCCATTATCAGATTTGTTTTCAGCAATATATTCAATACACTGCAGTACAAGAAAAAAGAACAACTATACCTCGAAAAAGAAACAATTTCGGTAGAAATACGTGAAATGATTTAGTAAAAGTTCATATAGGAATTTTCGAATTTCAATTCTATTTATAAGTTTGCCCTATAAACAATTGGGGCTTCATCGTCGAAACACACACTGTATAAATCTTGCTCTCTTATTTCATATAAATATCGAATCATCTTATTCTGTCTTCACAATTTGGATTCATCAATTTAGAAAGATTAAAGGGCGTTATTTTAAAGAAAGATTAATCAGTGGATTAATTAATAATAAAAATTAAATTTCAGGTGAAAAATATAATTACTAAAAAAAAAACAAAAAAACAACAACAACACATAACCTAGTCTTATATCAAAGATTTATTATTATTATTATTATTTTTTAATTGATTTAGTAATTAATTTATATAAACGACTAATTAGAGTTATAGTAATAATTAATTAGGCCTAATTTGTTTGTTTGAAATGAGTTTCGTGTGTATTTTTTAGTATTTTTTTTTTTTAATAATAATTATTAATTTCGGAAATAATATTTCTTGTGATAGAATTTTATGTATTCGTATATATAGAGTTGGTAGTTTATAATGTTATAATAATAATATTAATTAGTTTTTTCTAATTAATAATTAATAATCATCATTAATATATAATGATAATAATAATTATTTTTAGATGCTTATTTGCGCCATATTTTTTGTTTATGTAAAAAAAAAACAACAGTCAAAGCTTTCTAGATTTGAGTTAATTATTATTTAAAATAATCTAGCAGGTTGTATTTCATTTGTTTTGGTTTAATAATTTAAAGATCTCATTTTTTTATTATTTTATTATATAATTGGAATTTACGCCATAAAATCACGACATTTATCAATAATAATAACAATAATAATATTTAAAAAAAAAAATACGTATCAATTAAATATATGCCTTTCTTTTTTGTATTTAAGAACAAAAAAAAATTAAATAAACACACAAACATGCTTTAGTTTTGTACGATATTAACAAATAATTATTATAATAATAAATAATTGAATTGTGCACTGTATATGTTGACAACAGTATTAAAATTAAGAAAATAATATTTTAAAATAAATGCGTGTAAACGGAATTGTTTGATTGTCACTGGGTTTTTTTCCTCTGTTATACCGATAATTGTAGCTCGTTCAATAATACAATGTGACATAACCTCACAATGTCAGGTGCAGGTGAGTTTGTTTTATTGTATTTTTTTATGTTGATAATTATGTTTTTCTTTTGTTTTAGATTCGAATAAAATATCGTTGAATAATAAATTACCGAATGAATATTTTAAAAATTACGAAATTCGTAATTCCGAACAAATTGTTAAATGTTTTCTAACCGAAGAAATACCGATACAACAACAAAAAGAATATCATTCGAGATCAGATTCAGATTATCGATTTCAATTAGGACGACAACGATTATCAAAAAAACAACAAAATAATAATAATAATAATAATAGACATAAATTTCTAACACGTAAACAACGTGAACAATACAATCTATTAAAATTGGATAAAACAAAAAAATGGTCATATAAATCATTAGAAGGAATACGTGAATTATGGCGACAATATATGAATGATAATTTGAAATTGTTACAATTAGAAACAAAACAATTGATAAATAATGATAATTTAGTTAATTTAAATCAAATATTAGCTCGTTCGGAATTTATTGGTAGTGAAATTAAAATTGTACGTTCGAAAATACCGAGTCAAGTTGGTATTGAAGGTACTTTAGTATTAGAAACGAAAATGACCTTTCAATTAGTAACAAAAGACGATCAATTAAAAGGTAACTAAATTTATTTATTATTAATTTATTTATTTATTGAATAATTCTTGTAGTTATACCGAAGAATACGTCCGTTTTCCAATTTATTTTGAATAATTTAAAATTCACAATATTTGGTAAACATTTAATAATGAAACCTAGTGAACGAACAGTCAAGAAAATCAAAACACAAATCAACCCAGACTTATAATAATTATATAATTTATTCATACAGGGTGATTCATGAACAATTGGCAAAATATAATGATTGAGCTCAATATGCCTTTTACATATGTTGTGGACTTACAATATACACAGTGTATTGCAAATTGGTGTTCTAGTTTGAAATTTCCAAATAATTGTACCGGTTGTTGAGCTAATTACATTTGAAACGTTTTATAATAATTAGTGTGGCCCATCCACCAATTTCATACTATAATCCTTTATATCAATATTCGTTTGTTTATTCATCGTCCTCATACCTTTTCTCTATAAAATTGCTGTATCTTTCAGAGTTTCATGTCACTTAAGCGATAGTTTATTTGACAAAAAAAAAGATATCTCGTAAGTTCACAACATTTGTAGAAGGCATATTGAGCTTAATGATTAGAAGTGTAGTGTCTCTAATTCAGCGATTGCAAATAGTTGATAAATCATCCTGTATATAAATATTAACGAAACAACAATTATTTCATGTAATTTTTATTTGTTTCAATTTTTTACAATCAATTAAATATAATTTATGTTCGTATTGTAATTTCGA
>JAZBGX010000152.1:14470-27041 GCA_037414775.1 Zonitis immaculata
GAAACCAAATCCCAACATGGTACAACTGTTGATGGTTTAATTATTATCACAAATTATCGTTTATATTTACAAAATGGTAATAATCATCATCATATACCATTAGGTTTAATTGAAAATGTTGAACATCGTGAATTGTTTTATTTACATATTTGTTGTAAAGACGCTAGAACATATAGGTTGGAATTCGCTATATTTTTTTCTGGTTAATTTGATAGATTGGTTTGAATTTTTTAGGTGTACTTTTGAAAATAATGAAAATTGTTTAAAATGGTTCGATTTAATATCGAAAGCTATAGAACCACCAGGACAATTGAATGTTATATTCGCTTTTTATCATTTTATTTATTCAAAAGATCAAAATGATGATTTTAAAGAGAAAATACAACACATGAAACATTATAATTTCGATAAAGAATTATTTAATAGTGAAGTAAGTCTATAATTTTATTATTATCATCATAAATAATTATTAATTATATTTTTTAGATGAATCGTTTAGGCTTTAAAGGTGATTCATGGCGTATAAGTGAAGCAAATATTGAATTTAAATTATGTCCAACTTATCCACAATATTTAATTGTACCATCATGTATATGTGATATAAAATTAGAATCGGTTGCAAAATTTCGTAGTTCGAGACGTATACCTGCCGTTGTTTGGAGGTAAATTTATTATAATTTTTTTTTTTTTTATATCGATCTATTTTTTTTCTACTATAATTTGGTAAATTTGATTAGACATTCAGGTAATGGTGCTGTAATTGCACGTTGTAGTCAACCGGAAGTTGGCTGGTTAGGTTGGCGTAGTAGTGAAGATGAAGGTTTAATACAAGCTATATCGGATGCATGCAATTTCGATCAAAAAAATTCATTAATACGAAATAATAATTGTAATAATATTGATAATAATATTAATAATGGTTTATTATTAGCATTAAATAGTACAACAACAACAACTACTACTACAACAATAACAGATACAACAACTACAAAAACAACAAATGGTAATAGTTGTAGTTTGAATAATAGTAATGGTATTTCATCAGATGATTCATTACAAATAACGGAGAATATTGAAAAAAATGAAAAAAAGGTAATTAGGCAACTTAGAAATGGTAAGAGTTTGGAATTGGACGATCTATACCTATATATTTTTTTTATAGGTATTAATAATGGATGCACGTTCTTATACAACAGCTGTAGCGAATCGTGCACGCGGTGGTGGTTGTGAATGTCCTGAATATTATCCAAATTGTGAAATACAATTTATGAATTTAGCAAATATACATTCCATCCGTAAAAGTTTCCATGCCGTCCGTTTATTATGTATGCAAAATTCTGATCAACCAAAGTAAATTATTTTTTTTCCCTTCTAATAATTAATAATTTATTGGAATTAATTGAATTTCCAGTTGGTTTAGTCAATTAGAGAATACAAGATGGTTACAACATATGTCTGGTTTAATAAAATCAGCTGTAACATTAGTTAATACAATTGAACGTGAAGGACGGCCTGTATTAGTACATTGTTCAGATGGTTGGGATCGTACATCGCAAATTGTATCATTAGCTGAATTATTATTGGATCCATATTATCGTACAATTGATGTAATTTGTGCTATTATTTATTTATTTATGTATTATTAATTTAATATTGTTAATAGGGTTTTCGTATATTGATTGAACGTGAATGGTTAGCATTTGGACATAAATTTGGTGATCGTTGTGGTAATTCACCAAAAAATTATGATTTAAATGAACGTTGTCCAATATTTTTACAATGGTTAGATTGTATACATCAATTAATAATACAATATCCATGTGAATTTGAATTTTCACAAATTTATTTAATTAAATTAGCACAACATGTCTATTCAAATTTATATGGAACATTTTTATGTAATACATATGAGGAACGTTTATTAAATAATGTTTATCAGAAAACGTTTAGTGTATGGGAATTTTTGAATAGTAACACAACAATATTTAAAAATCATTTATATTATTCGAATGATAATAATAAAGTAAGTTAATTTAATTAATAAAAAAATTAATTAATTAGAAAATTATTGTAATGATTTAGGTATTATGGCCTCAATATAATGTACGTGATTTACAATTATGGAATGAAGTTTATTTAGGTACATGGGAGAATTATTTTAATCGTACCGATTCATGTCCAGGACCACCACCTGTTAATGAAAAATTAATAATAACAACATCACCACAACATATGACAAAAACACGATCATATGGTGATTTAATCAATGATGATATAACCGTAAATACTAAAAAAACAACAATAACAACACCAACAACAATATTAACAACATCACGACGTTGCAGTGATCCAAATATTAATAATATAACAACTGATAAAAGATTAACAAATCTTGATGAACAACAACAACAAAAACAACAACAATATGATTGTAATAAAGATTGCATATTTAAAAAAATTGATAATAATAATATTGACGATGATGATCAAGATGAAGATGATGATTTTTTAGATCAACATCAGCAACAACAACAACAACAACAAAATGATGTTATAAATGGTGATTATGATGATAATGACGATATAAATAAGACTGATGATAAAATTTGTTGTGAATTATTAATAACAACAAATGATTTAAATGGTAATATTAATAATAATAATAATAATCATATTGATAATGATTTAGATGATGATGAGAGTGTTGAAAATACAACAAGTTGTTTAGATTTATTAAATATAGGTAAACAATCGAATGAAACCAGTACTGATACGTTAATTAATGAAAATATAATTAGGTAATTATTATTTTTTATTATTTAATTTAATTTAATTCAATTGTTTTATAGTACATCACCATTTGAAATAAACGGCTTTGAAAAATTACAAAATCCAATAATCGATGATGATTATGATGATGATGTTGTTATTGATAATGATAATAATAAAAATTGTACATTATGTGCACAAAATTTAACAACATCTAATGATAATAATAGTGAAAATAGTAAAGATGATATTGATTATTCAAATTTAATTAATAATAGTAATAGAAATTCAAGAACAACAAGTACAAGTAGTTGGGATAATAATTATTATGTTAATTTTACACAACAACAACAACAACAACAACAACAACAAAAATCATGGCATTTGACATCACAACAGCAACAACAACAACAACAACATCCATATAATTTAGGTGATGATGGTTTAGTTCCTGTACGTTCAATTGCTCAAGAACGATTATGGCAAATTCTACAAAATCATAAAGTAATGATTAATTAAATTAAATCCATTTTCGATTTAATTATGTTTTTGTTTTTTTGTTTTTAGAGAAAGGAAGAGGCGTTAGAAAAAGAATTACATCAATATAGACAAGCATTACTTAATCAATTTTGTCATAAGTGTAGTAATAATGATGATAAAATTGATGATAGTGTGAGTATTTTTTTTTCTAAATATTTGTTTCTTAATAGACAAAAAAACAAAAAACAAACAAAAGTTAGGGTCGATTCTTTCGTTATATTCTCTTTTTTTCTTCTCTTGTTTTCTCTATTCTTTCGTTTTTATAGTTAGATAGTGAAACGGATACATCAGTAAGTTGTAGTCCACCACAAAGAATTCAAAGTTCTGTTATACCAATTATGGTTAGTGTTTGTGTTGGTTTTTTTTTTAATTGTTTTTGTAAATTATTAACCTACTAATTTGGTTTTGTTTTGATATCAGATATAATTACAAAAAAAGAAAAAATAATTATTTTTCACAAATATGGATTTTTGTTATCATATTTTTTTTGTTTTGTTTTTTTGTTTTTGGTTAAATAGGGTTCAATAGTTGAATCATTATCTAGTGTTAATGGTAATAATGATGGTCCAAAATCAGCTGGTTGTGAATCAGTACGTTCAGATTTATCATGGGAGAATTTAGATGAAAATCGTTCATTACCAGAATGTACAACAACATTATGGGTACCAGATCATGCTGTTGATCGTTGTATGGGTTGTCAGATTATGTTTTGGGCTGGACGTAGAAAACACCATTGTCGGTATGGATGTTTCATCTTTTTATACAAGCTGTTCATTTTCAAGCTACTTCTCTAGACGTATCTTGAGATCTAATTGGAATAATGTTATTCCAATTAGGTTTAGGGTGTAGGTTGATAACGGACATCCTATATAAATGATGTTCTAAGGGTACTCGCAACCTCCATATACAAGATGTTGCTCCAGGCATTCTGCGCAATTAAAATTATCTGTATTAGTTTTAGTGTTCTAGATTATTTTTGAAAAATCTCGATTTTAATGGGCTTATTATGAACTGTTTAGATTTTATGGTAAAAAAAAACTGTTACTGTTAGAAATAGATAAACAATTGAGGTATTTAGTATTTTTCCATGTCCTCAGTTTCATTTAAATGCATTTTAATTCAAAATTCAGAATTACCGTATACAGGATGTGCTGAAGTTTTTTTCTACAACTCGTTTTTCCAAAATAAACCACATGAACCGTATGTGTAATGAAATGTAAATATACAGGACGATGCCTTTTGAATAATGGTATTATTCACTGTTTTGCGTTTGAATATACATATTTTATATACGGTAATATGGAATTTTTATTCAATAAGCACTCAAATGAAAATTCAGGACATCCAGAAACACAGACTACTTTACTCACTGATCTATTATTATCAGTAAAGTCGTTATAATGACGCCTTTAGACCATAAAATCTAACCGAGTTAAAAAAATCCTAATAAATTTGAATTTATTTTGATCGCAATAAATTGATGGGGGGCTTCCATTCAAAAGTATGATGGTAATTTTAAATTGTACAGAATATTTGTATCTATCTTTGAGTGAAAAATCGACATCTCTATTATATACCATCACCATCAGTTATGGAGGTTTCTCATACCCCTGGGACATCTTGTATACAGGGCTGCCTCATTAGTGGGACAGCTTGTGTAAATTGACATAATTAATATTTCTAATAATTATATTTGAATTTGAATTAGGAAATGTGGTAATATATTTTGTGCAAGTTGTTCAGAGCATACAACACCATTACCATCAGAACAATTATTTAATCCAGTACGTGTATGTACTGGTTGTTTCGATCAATTACGTCGTGATGTATGTTTTAATAATACAATTATTAATAATAGTGAATTATTATCAACATCAACATCATCAACAATAACAACAACACATGTTATACAAGAACAACAACAACCACAACAATGTAAACAACAACACAATCATCATCATCAACAACAACAACAACAACAACTACAGCATAATCATCACAACCATCACCATCATCAAACAACAAATACAAATCGACAAATTACAGCATCTAGTAATTAAATGGAAAATTCGTTTGCTCCTTCTAATAATAATAATAATAATAATGACAAATGGTAACGATAAAAAAAGTGCCAGTTTTTTTGTTTTGTTTCCATTAATAATAAAATGACGATACACTATTATATAAATAGTCTGAATTTGTTTTGTTGATAGATCGTCAATTGTTTTTACAGTGATTATTTTTTTATTTGATTAGAATAATAATAATAATAATACTTAATGGTGAATTATTATTATTATTAAATATTAAGTAGCTGTGATTTGAAGATTGTTTTTTTTTTTTTAATTTAAATTAAATCTTAAAGAAAACATTATAACAACTGAAATGTTGTGAAATTTTTGAATTGTTGTTTTTGATGTTGTTATAAAGAAAACAAAAAGAGAATCTGAAAGATTGTAAAATAAAATTGTTGTTTTTATTTTTCATTATTATTATATAAATATATTTATAAAAAAATATATATATATGAAAACTGTGATGATGAGGATAAGTAAATATATATATGGAATTTTCAACAATTTGGAACGATAAATATTAATAATAATAATTGGTAATGTAAAAGAAAATTAAATTGATGAAAAAAAAAATTATATATACATATATATAAAATTATTTTATTATTATATAAATATTGTATAGATTTTTTGTAGGATTGTTTTTTTTTTCGTCTCCAAATTATAAATAAGTTTCTTTTCAAAAAATATATTTAATTTCTTGCTTTTTACATTTAAAAAAATAATATAACTGTATTACTTTCCACTTGTTGACGTTGTAATAGTTGTATATAAATATACAAAACAAAAGAGATAACAAGAAAAAGAAGAAAGTATAATTATAGTATAATTGTAATATTGCAAAGGAAAAACAGAAACAGTTTCTTCTATATATATATATAGATATTATTTTTGCCCATATACCAATACAGTATATTTGCTAAGGGCTATTCTTTAAATTTTTTCAATATAGGAACTGTTAATCTTTTGCTTCTCTTTTTGTTGTTGTAATTATTAAAAAAATAAACACCCACATACAATTTAAATATTAATAATGGTAATACGTCATATTTGTATAATAATAATAATAATAAAGTGGAAACTATAGAAATAATTAATTGCATTTAATTTTTAGCTGATGAAACTAATTAGAAATTTTTGAAACAAAAAACTATAATAAGTATATAATATAAATAATTGTAATAATTTTAAATTTGCCAATAAAGTTTATGAAAGAATTTCCATTATTATTTTTTTTTTGATTTAATTCCATATACAAATTAACGCCATCTATTGTTGTTTAAATTAATTCAGTTGTTATAGTGATTCATTAGTTTGATAGTAGATGGCGTCGTGTTTAATGAAAAATATATAAAAGCATTAATATCGTACAAAATGATATAATTAAACCTAAAATGATTGAATCGCGTCGTTTACGAAAATTGATACGTTGTATTAAACTATTTATAATTGGATAACGATTCGATATATCATTGAAACGGGTTTGTAAACGTTTCAATGTGTGCCGTTGCGTTGTTAGATGTTCTCTTGTTTCCATTGCTATCGATATTTGCTCATTAATCAAACGATCGGAACTAAAAATTTATAAACAATTATTCTAATAATAATAATAATTATTATTATAGTTACCTATGTATATGTTGGTTTTCTTTTAAATTCAAATCACGTCGATTATTTATCAGATTATTATTATCGTGATGATGCCGATATGGTTTATTAGTATCATTCAATAATTCGTCACGTTTACGTTTCAATTCGTGTTGGGTTGTTGTTTTATGAAAATCACGTGATAAATCTTTTAATATATCATTATGTCGTTGTAATGTATGTAACATAGCGGCACCATTAACAGGCTGTTCCGACATACGTTCATTTATTTGCGACAACTATTTGATTGAACACAAAATTATACAGAGTGTCTCAAACGAATTGGACACTATTGCTAGCTCCGTTATCATATGAGCTATGAAATCGAGCTGTTTTTAAAAATATTTCTGTGCCAGATTATGTAAAATTAGATTCTGGATTGAAATTGTTCGAGAAAAACAGAAATAATTGAGTTAAATTCAAATTTTTGAACGATCTGAAGTTGTACGCTGACAGAAAACTATTTCCACCAAGCTGTAGTGCTGGTACACAATTTTTGGTGGAGTTAGAAGTCTTGCAAAGATATTTCGACGACAAGACGATAGTAACAAATGATCCTGTACAGTACCCGCTTCATTAACCAGATCTGATCGCTTTAGATTTGTATTTTTGAAGATATCTAATGCAAATGAACAATAGGGCGGCATTAGAAACGTTATAAACGCTGATGATTGTAGGCGTGTTCTTAAGGCAACAAGTTATGTTTTGAGTAGGTTCAAATATGGACTGAAATTGATGGCAACGTTTCTAAACACTCAATGATGTCATGGCTACTAAGATACATAATTCAGAAAGTTCTGAATGATTATCTAGTAATTCGTTTTTCTTGGAAAATTTTATAGAAGCATTTCAATTCAGAATTTAATTTTACATTGTTCGATAGAAAAATATAGACGTCATCCCATTTGAACAACTAATTGTTCGATAATTTTTCTTTTTTAATCACCTTAATCAGCAGAGAAAATCGTACTACAGTTCGCTAATAATGGAGTTAGCAATTGTGCCCTTGCAATTTGAAACATCCTGTATACCTTATTTAATAGGTCTTCAATTTCTGAAGCCATCGTTTCAAACGTATCTTCATTAGATAATAACGGAACGGTGTCTTCTGTTTTTGTTGTTGTTGATGGTGTTTTAATACCAGCACCTAATTTATTGAATGCTACTAATTTTAAATCAATTTCATTTTCTAGATGTCGAGCATGTTTACGTAAATCTAAAATTATTAATTAAAATTAAATTAATTAAATAAAGAAAATCGAGAAAATTCACCTTCGTATGACAATGCAGTCGCCATGGTTTTGTTTTTCTGTAGTCTGTCAAAATTTCTAGGGATTTTCCAAAATATAAATGGCTAAACTGATTCACGTGTATTCCAAACGGGCAATTTAATTAATAGAAGCATTGATTTCTATTATATATAATAGAAATCAATGAATAGAATCAAGAATCAATAAATATATAATAGTTATTGAATTAGATGAGACATACATTGAATATAAACTAAATGTATCTAAATTTGAAAATATTGCAACTTTGGGTAATAATAATTTTTGAGAAAATAGTAGTTGGTAGACATGATTGAATGTTTCCAAATCTAAATTGCGCGTGCGTATTGTTCGATCAAAATTTAAGGATTTTCTATTGTAATTTCTCAATTTATTCGAATAAAATAATCAATTACTTAATTTATTAATTAAATTATCCATTAAGATTGGATTATAAACAAATGGCAAGTGGTGTTAGTGAAATTGGTGAGAAATTATTGATTAAAAAAAAAACATAACCTCAAATGTTTCCATTGATTGTAGAGCAACAACAAAAATTTGGTCCATTAAGATTACAAGAAAACGATAAATTCGAAATAATTAAGAATCATGAAACACTCTGTTTATTATGCAATGATCATTTCAATGTACAAATAGGTTTTGATATATTTGTAAAACATTTATTTCAAGTACACAATATTGTTATTGAAGATATCCAAAATATTGAAGATTTACCTAGGTTTTCATTATTATTATTGTAAATTTTCAAATTATTATTATTATTAATATATAAATTTGTAGATATATCGAATATTGGCGTCATAAATTCCAAAATACAAATCTAGAAGAAATTATACCAACAATAAATGATAATAATGAGAATTATTATTTTCTATCAACATTATTGAAAGAAGATAGAGAATTGCGACATCGTATACGTTTAGATTATGTATTGAAAGTACAAGAATTAGAGCGTATCGATGACAATTATCAACGACAATGTTTATTTTGTCGTACAATATTTGAAGGGACACGTTATGAATTTATAAATCATTTACAATTAAAACATAATTTATATTTAGGAAATCCGCAAAATTTAGTTTATATCGATCAATTAATCGATAAAATCAATCAAAAATTGATTGATTTAAAATGTATTTATTGTGATCGTTTATTTCCTGAACGGCAAATATTAAAAGAACATATGCGTAAGAAATTACATAAAAAGTTGAATGAACATAATCATGAGTACGATAAATATTTTATTATAAATTATCTAGAAATTGATAAAACATGGAGAAATGTACAAAAAGAAAGAGATTATGATGATGATGATGATGTTAATAATAAAAAACTTTATTTAATCGATACAAATCAAGATGAAGATTATTATGATTGGAATGATAATGATGATTATTTGATTAAATGTTTGTTATGTGAACAAATTGATAAAAATATTAATACGTTATGTTTACATATGGAAGGTGATCATGATTTTGATTTTGTTGATTTAACAAAAACGTTTGATTTTTATCAAAAAATCAAATTAATTAATTATATACGTCGACAAATCCATAATAATTGTTGTATTTATTGTAATGAAGAATTTAATGATAAGAAATTATTGGAGAAACATTTATTAAATCAACAACATTATAAAATACCGGATGTTAAAGTTTTCGATCAACCCGAGTGAGTTTTATTGAAAACCAATAATTCTGTCTTGCCTCTTAAAACTTTAAAAATTCTAATTTTTGTTGAAATATTTTCCAGATATTATTTCCCTACTTTTGAAGATGATTCATTTCTTTATTTAATCGATGATGTTGAAGATTAATTGTGTAAGTGTTTTGTTGTTTTTTTTTTTCAAATAAAATTTAGTGGAATTGGATATTTTGAATAAGGCCCTATACATAAATAAAATGTCCAAAATCCGAAAGCTCCTTTACAATAATTTAAGATTTGTATGGGAAAGGAAGGATATACCGTGATTTGGTAGCAACAGATAGCCAATGAAAAAAGAAAAGGTGCAATAACCAATTGTTGTACCTGTAAATTTGATCATCATGAAACAAAACCAAAATGGCGTGTTGATAAGTAGTACCTGGGTGCTCGAGCTTTACTTTGTGTTATTTATTATTTGGAATTCTCGTGCGAATTTAATAGATTTTAAATTATTTGTTTATTCAATCTATCCCAGAATATTGTAGTGTATTCTCTATCTTTTCCTCTTAAAATCTCTCTATCTCTATCTCCATCTCGTTATAAGCCTCCCCTACTTATAATCCTACTCTCCTTTCCCCCTTTTTCATCATAATTTCTTTTTTTGTTGCTCTTTCTACTCCTACCTTTATCTCCCCCTCTCCCAGTCCATCTATCTCCCTCTCTCTCTATTTTCCCCATTTCTCCCTATATACCTCACAGAGTATTTCTCAATCTCTTCCTTTCAATCTTTCTCTCTCCATCTCTCATTTATCTCTCTCTCTCTCTCTCTCCAACTCTCCCTAATTCCATCTCTCCACATCTCTATCTCTCGTCCATCTTATCCTATCCATCTCTCTCGCTTCACTTCTCTTTCTATGTCTCACACATCTCTGTCTGTCTATCTCCCCCAAATATCTTCCTATATATCTCTTTTCTCTATTGGCACTCCCATTGCATTTCTCTTCATCTCTACCTATCTCACTCAATTTTTTTTCATTTCCATCTCGTTCTTCCTATCGCCCTTCTCAGTTATTTTTCTCATTGTCTATTTTCCTTTCAATCTCTACCTCCTTCTCTAATTCTCCTACATCCACTCCATCTGTTTCCATATCTCACTCACTCCATTCCTTTCTCTTTCCATAGCTCCATCCTCTCACTCAATCCACCCTCACGTACCCTATCTCTTTCCATATACTCTTCATATTTCTCTCTCTTCATCCCTTTCTCTCTCTATATCTCACCACATTTCCATCTATAACTAAGCCTTCTTCTATCTTCCCCAATTTATTTTTTTACAATCAATATTTCTATGGGTGTCATTAGGAATAAAGAAAGTAATTTTCTTATGCGGAAAAGCAAATTTTCTGTCTAGGTCAACATATGGTTTCTTCTAAAATAATAAATAATAATTCCACATCTACCTTTCTTTTGGCAATCGAAAATTTGGGGCTGGTGTGGTTTTATAGGGGCGAAAATTAAAGTCGCTCTAACGACATTAAAATACATAAACATTGGGTCTATGTGTAGCACCTTGAGAAGCTATAACTGTCTTTGTTCAATATATTTCGACCTCTCTTTAAAATATTAATTTATTCACTAGTTTTGGAGCCACTTTTTATATACAGAGATTGTCGTCCTTCCCTCTGCACTCCATAGTCCTTCCAATTCTGTACAAGCTGTAATTTCTTTTGAATAGTAATAACGATCGTACCGCGCTATTTCTCCTCAAAGTTGGCGTTGACTTTGTGAACGTAGGTCCGTTAATTGTTTCAGCCGCCTGTCGGTAATGCAGATTACTGCCGTTAATTACAATAATAATTTGTTGTCAATTATCAATTAACAGCAAACTTTGATTTTCTAAATTCTTGCACAATTTTTTTGAATTCATTTTACATTATTCAATCATTTTATCACGTTACAATCCAGTCTCAATATTCTAACCTTAATTTTTGTCAAAAAATATATCAATAAATGTCAAATTTAATTACGCATGAACTAGGCTAGGCTCTACGTTCTCTAATGCAACGCCAACTTTGAGGAGAAATAGCGTGGTACGATCGTTATAGTTGGTTTGAACATTCGTCAACAGATGGCTTTAGATCGACATAACCTTTACGATTTATTTATGTGTTGACGATGGAAAAATGAAACAACAGTTTAGTCATTTGCCATTAATTTTTATTATGATTTTATAATTGTTTTCATTTAGTTCTTCCTTTTCTAATTATTATATGTTATATACATACTTGTATATCTATATATACATAGATGTTTATAGTATGTATGGATATAGCGGCATAATGATGTAAGTTTCTTGTTTAATTCTCAATAATTCATCAAATATCAATACATATTATTAAAAATATGATAAAATCGTGTATAAACATATAATTTGTGCTTACAAAATTTTTTTTTTTTCAATTATTTCTTTAATTAGTTTAATTTAATTAAATTCAAATATTTAAGTATAAAGCGATAATAGAATGGCGAACAAACAAGCAAATTTTAACAAAGTAATCAACTATTCATAGTTATTAATTATATCAACAAATACTTGCAATTGTCTTT
>JAZBGX010000152.1:32160-46268 GCA_037414775.1 Zonitis immaculata
TTTTTTTTTTTTTTTTTTGTGGTCGTTGATCAACATCTATCTTACCTATTAATGGTTGATGGGTTTTGTGTAACCTTAGATCTGGTATACTTCGTTTAAGGTGTGAAAACATGCCTAAAGAACGTTCAATGTAAAATTAAATTTTTGATCAATGACACACACAAATAATAACATTAATAATAGTGATAAGAAAGATAATAGTAGAGAAAATGTGTCATTAATGAAAAAAATAACTCTACAGTTTTGTTTATAGTTGATTTTGTTGTAAATTAATGATAAAATAAATATATTTATATATATGTAAATAATAATAATTTCGAGCAAGACTCAAAAAGGGTAACAGCATACCTATTGGAGAAAAGAAAAGAAAACAGAAACCAAAAAACAACTCAATTCGATTTGATATTATTGGTGATAATTGAATTGGAGGCCAGTTGCAAAGATCATGCTCTTCTAAAACTATAATTAATTGGATAAGAATTTTGCAACTGGACCGTGAAAAATCGAAAACAATTCTAGAAATTAAGAAAAACTTCCAATCGGTCGATTTTTGTTGCTATTCATCTGAATTTATATCGTACGCCATCTAGTGAAAGTTGTACGATTTATTAATGTCAATATTTATTATAGAACAAAATACTAGATGGCGCTGATTGATATTTGAATTATAAATTTCTAGAATTGCATTTAGTTTTCTGTTAATTTTCAAACAAAATTATTTATTTTTTTTTTCTCTTTCAAAATTTTCGATTTTCTTTTGTTCAATTTACCTGTAATTGAATTTAATGTCGATGAACGTTTCTTCTCATCACCATATTCTAAATTAATTGGTGTTACATCTTGACCAGCTTTATCAGTTGAAAATTCCAATATACCATGACCGGATTCACTATCATCACTATATTGTGAATCCTGTCTACCACCGCTAATCGAATTACCACGACTCGATATACCATTATTCGAATTTATACCACGAAAATAACGACTTTCTTTTGTTTGGGCTGATGATTTTGCATAATATGAACGTCGTGGTATCACACCAGCCTGCTCATCCTAAAAAAAAAAACAACAAACGGCCATAATATGGAATATACAAGGTGTCCACTTTGTATTTCATCGAAAACAATTATACGTACATCTCTTAAATTGAACGTTATCTCTAAATTATTCATAAATTGATTAAAAAATTCCGGATATAATTCTAAAACATCTAATAAATCATCCCTATGGATTTTATGTAAATCACAGTACGTCAGTGCTCTAACATTACAACTTGATTTTCCCAATGTGGGATGTAAGCATGGATTCTCTCCAAATATATCATATTTACCTAAAAATTATGAATATTATACATTGGTATATATAGTTATATATTATGTATACAGGGTGTCTCACAAAAAATAGTCAGTACATAAGGAATGGATAGTAGATGAAGTTCTAAAATAATAACTCTTTTGCTATTTTTCGATTTGAGGTATACTTAATTAGTTATGAATCAATTGAAGCGGCCAATCAGAGGCTTGCTTTAGCTGAATTAGTTGCGTTCGCCTCTCTACTGTCCCTACTAGCAGCTCTCCCCTCCTCGACTCATTCAGCTAAAGGGCGCCTTTTATTGGCTATTTTAATTAATTAATAACCAATCGCATGTGCATATGATGCAAAAACAGTTAAGGACTTCTCATCTCAGAATTGCACCCCTTTTCTGTTTCTTTTGAGACAATCTGTACATATATGTGTATATATATTGATTAAACTAAATTGGTATTTGAGGGTTGAAGTTGTGTGGATGAGGACGGTTTTGTAATTAGACAAAGTGTAAACAGATTTGATTGAAATATTCAGTTCATAGAATTTCAAATTTAGTATTGACTTTGATCGAATCTGTTATTGCCTTTATTTTTATTCAAATCGTTGTCTGTTCCACTTCAACAATACCACGTTGCTAATTAGATAGAATTTAACTTTTGATCTATAATTGACTTATCTATATTTATAAAGCTATTATAGTTTCTATTTGATGTAAGAAAAATGTAATCGAATATTTGTTATTTATGGCAATCCAAAAGATTCACGTTACTGATTCTACTTACCTAAAATGGCCATCACAATGTCGTCTCTTAAAATTTCAATAGAGCCTCTTGATATGAAATATAATGATGTCAGTACATCACCGCGATGTACTAATGTGTCACCAGGTGGTGCATGTGTTGTTTTAAATTTTAATGTGAATGCACGTAAACAACCCGGACTAGCACCATCAAAGACACTACAATTTTGTAATAAATTACGATTTAAATGTAAACATATGTCAGCTTGTAAGCATTCGGGAAAGCCTTTCAAAACACTATTCATATCAATACCATTCGTATAAGTCCAAGCATGTTGGAAATATTCTTCTAAACGTTGCCGTAACGGATTCGGTATTTGATGGAAACGTATAAATTCACGTACACGTAACATTTGCGTATGATAACGTGCTGTACCTGAATATAAACGTTGTATAATAGCTGATACATTACCAAAGATACTTGCATACATTAATGCTACAAAACAAAAACAATTGACATGTATTGCAACTATTTAGGAACAATAAACATTTGCTTACATCCAACAAGCATGACACAAATTGTAAAAATCTTTTCAGCATCTGTATTTGGTGCTACATTACCAAAACCAACACTTGTCAATGATGTAAATGTAAAATACAATGCTGTTACATAACGACTTTTTATACTTGGTCCACGTGTACGATTCGGACCATAAAATTGATTTGTATCATTCGCTAAAATCTCCAACCAACCAATTTTTGTTAAATCCTGATTTTCAGCATTACCAATTGCATACCTGAAACAATTGAAATCGTTGTTGGTAGAAAATACGAGCATTATTTGTCTAGAGGAGACAAATGCTACAAGCGAATTTGATAATCAAGTGAAATTGTCAGTAAGGTGAGCTCGAAAATCTTAGAACATGCTTATTTTTATAGCACTAATGTCATGCTGATTAACCAACAATACACATAAAGTAGCAATTATATGCCCAAATCATTTGAGATATTTAGAAAAAAGAGGTTTTGGTAAACTCGAAATAGAAAAAATGCAACAAGTACAAATTTTTAATGATCTAAATTGATGATAAATAGAATGACGCTTAATTCCATAGTTTTGCCAAACCTAGGGTGTTGATAAACTCGAAAATATATCGTACCTCCTCAATGGGAGAAAATTTCAAAGTTCTGTTAGCTCAAGGGAGTGTAAACAAGGAAAAAATCGACCCATCAAATTAAATTGACATCAAGACGATTTTGCCATAGGTAGGGACTTTTGGCTAATAGATAGATAAATAGAAAGTATTACTAATAGGTCTTGCTAGGCTCCAGAAACGAACAAAAACAAAAAATAAATGCTATAGTCAAATTTGTGTGATCAAAATGAATAATAAAAGGAATGAAGCCTTATATGATAGTTTTGCTGGTATAGTAAGTCCGAGGAAATGTTTCTTTCAAAAAAATTTCCAAGTTGAAGAGATATGCTACAACTATCATTTGCGGGACATTCAAAGGGTAGATCAATGGATCTAAATTAATAGTTTGATCCATATTTGTTGTTACTCAAAAATATAACTTATTTTGTTGTGCTAAATCGTTTTGCCATGAATACAGATGCTTTGAAGTAGTTTTCATGCGTCCCCAATAGAATTTCAAAAATAATTACTTTGATCAAACTAAGCAATTTAGAGAATGGAGTTTTTCTACCTAAAGAAATAAAAACAAAGCAAATGAATTTTGGAAGGCTTATTTTGACACTCCAATGATTCGGAAAATTGTCAAAATATGGAATCAGAACAATATTTGAGATTTGGCATGAGTTAGGAAGCTTTGGATAATTTAGGAGAGCGTCGTTTTGTTGACGTCTTATGATGCTCAGAAAAGTAGAAACAGTTTTCATGATATCCAAGCGTGAGAAAAATACTGGAACCATCATTTTTATGAGTGAGCATTCAAAATAATCAAAAATGAGTAGTTTTTTATGGGAATACAACTAGTGGACGCTCTACTGATGTGTAATTGAAAAAAATGATTTGAAGAATAGTTGCTCGATTGAAATTGATAGATCTAAATCAAGATTTAGTAGATTAGAAATTTTTTGCCATACGTAGGGAGTTTGGAATTACGAAAGTAACTCCCAAAAGGCCATAAGTATGGAAGTGGAGTGACCTATAGTATGCCAAAATATTAAAAATTATATCTTACCATATACAAGCCAACCAATGTGCTATTAATGCAAATGTAGCCATTAATAATAATAAAACAGCAGCTCCATACTCTGAATAACGATCGATTTTTCTTGCTACACGTACCAAACGTAATAGACGTGCTGTTTTTAATAAACCAATCAATGTTGTTGTCTGAAATCAAAAATTTGACAAGAAAAGAAAAACGAAAAGATAAGTTTGTTGTTGAAAGAAAAAAAAAATCACCAAAAAAAGATAGAAACAGAAAAAAAAAGATAGAAAAAAAAAATCAAGCACCAGATGCAGCTTTAATTTTACTTGGTCTGACTAAAAATTTTCGAACGATACAGACGAAAAAAGTGCTCAAGTATAGCGTTTATTGTTTTGTCTATCAAAGTTTCGTGTTTATCATTTAATAAATAAATTTAAGTAAATTATGAATTGAAAAGAAATAGCATGATTATTCAAATAGATTAGAATGGGATCAATGTCTATATAGTTATCTCTTTTTTGTTCATATGAATTATTATGCTATTTCAGTCATACTAATAGAATTTTAGAAGGTCTAATAAAAATAACACTACAATTAAATTGAATTATGATTAAAATTTGTTAATTAACATGCTACATGCTGGAAAATGTGTAGAAATGTGATAAAAAGAGATAAATTTCGATAAATATCCAATAAAATCAAATCAAAGCTTCTTTATTGTAAATTTCATCAAGACTATTTTATTTGCAATTTGGACAATTTTTTTTGTTTGGTTCTGTTTTCTTTCACTTATAAAAATTTGTTTTTTTTTGCAAAATATAAGCATCAAGCTAAAATTCAACTACCTCGTCTTTATCCAAGCCCAACTATAGAAAAAGATTTATCATTTTTATCAAAAAAATTCGTTGATTGCAGACAAAAAATTACTTTAAAATTAAATGGAAATTGTTGATTATTGTTCATTTTCTTTTTGTTGTTGTTGGAAGAATTTTTGGTAAAAGAAAAAAAAATGAACAATCATTTATTTATTCAATGAATGATTATAGCAAGTCAGACTTTCCGGTTTAAAAATAACTTAAACTTTTTCAAAAAATCTGATAAATAAACCACTAGATCTACACATTATTATCATTATTATTATTATTATTATTATTATTGGCTATTACTAAATCAAGTGTCATCTCATAATAAAAAATGAAAGGTAGAATTGACAAAAGAAGAAAAAATATAGAACAGAGACGACATCAACATGAACAACATCAATTGACTTAAGAAATTAATAAATAAAATCAAATGATCAAAACTGCTACAAAAAATGTCATTTTATTAAAGGAAACGAAAACTAGATGGCGTCACTAGCAATTAGTCACTCAACTAGATTGTCTCAATTCTAGATGGCACTACACTTCTATGTCCATGCCACTGTCTTATAGACAGGTCTTGACATTAGTAGTAGTGGGGGTAAAATCTTATGTTGTAAGAATTTAGTTACTAAACTTGCCACAAGGAGCGTCGTAATCGAAAAGGACGGTTGTGCGAGAGAAACATAGAATGTGTGAAAAAAGAAACTTTTTATTGGTGTCTCTTGCCCGCACAGTTGTCCTCCTCAATTATGACGCTACTTGTGGCAATTTTAGTAATTAACTAGAAAAAAAAAATTACTTTATCTATCATCGCGTATTTCTGGTGTGTTAACTAAATGCCCCTTTCGATATATTTTACAAAATGTTATGAATTTTGGTATTTAGAAGATGTTTTTCAACGCCATCTAGATTCGTCATATGTTTACATCTGGAGTTTAATCGGTTATTGATCATTATAATTTTATTACCTATTTTGGAGTAGACAAATCATAATCTATCAAACAAATGCAATACTATAACAACAACAACAACCAAAACAACAACAACAATATTTTATTTATGATATTTTTTGTCAAAAAAAATTTTGAAAATTAAAAGGTACTAATTTAGTAGAAAACCTACTTACTTCTGATTCTTCTGAATTACTTCCAAAAAATATTAAATCAAATGGCACAGCAGCTACTAAATCTATAAAGAACCATCCTTTTAAATAATGTATAGCTATCCTATAAGGATCTGATACAATTTCATCATTCCCACTAATATATGTCGTACGGAAATTGATCAAAATGTCAATTATGAATGTAACGTCAACTATTAAGAGTAGAGAATCGAGAAAAATCGAATAAATAAAATAATAAATAAACAGAATGTCTACTAATTGTTCAATAAAATATAATTATTTTTCGTTTCCCACTTACCGATCAAATCAATTATAACTATAGGATCTTCACCATATTGTTTGTTTTTACGATTATTATCGGATTCGTTCAATAAAAAAGCAGCAACATACGGTGTAAATATGGCTGTATACATAACTAATATTAATATAATCCAATCCCATGCAGCTTTAAATGGTGAATAATGTAGAATTGTCCAATTATTTATACGGGGATTTTGTAATTTATATTCGGGTAGTACATCAGCACCCAATGATAATACCTGAAAACATCATCAAAAAAAAAAAAATAATAATTACAAATTGAAATAATATATACAGCCTGTTTCACAATTGAAATAATTGATTATACCTCGAGTCATGAGACAGACTGTATATCTACATATGTTGGTATTGATTTTTATTACAACCATATAGTTGGTTATACCTCGAGTCACTAGACAAACTGTATATTCATATTAATTCCGTGAAATAAAAAAATTATATTAATATACAGTCTGCCTCAAGAGTAATTCAAAGATAAGGGTATAACAGTAGACTAAAGAAATTGTTGACTTGTTATAGCCAATACTCTATTCATTGTCTATGGGTGAGTTAGATTATATCTCTAGTCATAGGACAGACTGTACATTCATATCAGTCAGGTAGACTTGATAATTATATTTGCAGGTGATAGATTATACCCGTAATGTGACAGACTGTATATTTATATGATCATAAATTTATTTTCGATGATATAGTTAATTAATATCAATCTTGAGACAGACTGTATATCCGTACTATTAGGTGTTTTCGCGGATAAAATCCTAAACGAGTCCCGTACTACTGGGCAGGCGCATAAAATTAGTTCGGAACTATATAAAATTATGGTTCTAGTTCGATATTCGCCGAGCTATTTCTAACGTTCTTTTTACCGTAATTTACTTACAGTTTTGTTTCTTAAAATATTCCCAAAATATGCGTTTGCGAATATCAATTCTGAACTAGTTCCTTACTACTTTACTAGTTCAAAACTTTAATAGAACCGTTCGTATTTAGTTATATCTACAGTTATATCAATTGGGTAGACTTGATAATTATGTGGATATACAGTCTGTCTCATCACTAGAGGTATAACCGATAACCTCCATGAATGGGACTATATGTTGGTGTGACTTTTATAATTATCTGAATAAACGGTCTCATGTGTTATTTCTAATAATATTCATGTAATGTAATATTCATTGCTGAAGATGCGATAACCATTTGATATTAATCTTGAGACAGGCTGTATATTGATACATAAATATACAGTCTGTCTCATTGCTAAGGCAGTGAATTCAAATACTGACAGTACTTGAACATAACGTATTGTTGAGATATCTAAACTGTACGCAAGCATTATTTTGTTGTTGTATTGAATCCTCCGAAATTGGTCTTTTCGTATCGATATTTCATTATTGATTTAATATACAGGATGAGTTGTATGACAGGAACTTAAAATAAAGGGTAAGTAGGGAATAGAATTCTAAAACGTCCTAAGACATTATTACATCCGACCCACTATTAATTAATTATTATTCAAATGAAGAAGTTAATAAGAAACGCGCGGTAGCAGATAATAAGAATCCGTCGAGATTAATTAGAAGAGAAACTCCAACTAATTGATTTAATTAGTAACTAATTAACGGTGAGTCAAGTGCAATAATGTCTCAGAGGTTTTCGTCTCAAAATTTCACATTTTATGTACCGTTTAATTTAATTCCGCGACTTACAAGTCAGCCTGTATTCATATATTTTCTACATGTGTACCGTGAAATTCTATTTATTTCCATTAGAATTCTCATAAAGTTTCAATTTAGAAGGAATCCGAAGGGACAGAATATTGACCGAGTTATTGAAATATCGCCAACCCCCTCTTATTATTATTATTATTATTATTTATTATTACTATTATTATTATTATCTTGTAATTAATATCTTAGTTTTGCCTATTATTTTGTTTTTTTTCCTATATGAAATTTTGATTACAAACTTATAGTTTATTCCATTGCAACAGTATCATGTTGCTGATTTTAATATTTACGATTGGTTATTATTAGTTTTCAACAAACAATAACAACAATAGTTGCGATATTTGACGATTATTGTACTGAATACTTAAATTTTTGTGTATTTCTAATATTCCTAAAATTTTAAACAGTGTCTGTCAAAAGTTTCCAAAGTAACATTTTTTTCTCGCTTTAATTTAAATCTTAACAATTTTTTTGGTGATTATTAATGAAAATTTTCTATAATGATTCGATTTGAAAAGGATCACGTTACTGTTAATTTAATAAATCGGTTTTAAGATTGCGTCAAATTAATTTCTCAAACTAATTAAAGATAAAATTTATTTATAGTAATAATTTAAAAAAAAAATTGAATAATTTCAAAAGTACCAGATTGCTGACGATAAGTATCAAATACAAAATTTACAAAATTACAATTTTTATCAATAATTGAATGTAGCGAATGAATTCTACACTATCAGCAATGTGGACTGTTTGAAATGCAACGAACAACAATAATAATTAATTATAGATTTTTGGTCAATTTCTTTTCGAATTATTCAAAGATTAAAATCAATTCTAAACAATAAAATTTCCGGTTTTTCCCCCATTTCATGATAATTCGAATAATTTTCGTTTTCTTATCAACAATTTTCTATAATTTCCAAATCGATAACAGAATGACATTTGATATGCCATTTTGTTTTCTTTGTATCTTCTTTTCGTAATCAATCCTGTACACAGGTGGCATATGTGATCCAAACGATCTCTACTACCATAGTAACCATCATCTTATTATCATACAAATCATGCCTACTAGGATTTAATTATTTAAATATCATTTGATACTTGTCAAATAAATATACATAAAATATCAAGTGTTCTTTTTGTTGGACACCTACGGAGAAACGCAAAGTTTCCATCCAATAGAGGTTATGCCTCATGGAATAAACGGTTTTGGGAATTAAATAATGTTCGGACATGGGTGGTATCCTTCAAGCAAGGTTTTACTGTAACAGTTTTTTTTTGCAAATCTAAAAAGAGAACATAGATATCGTGATTAATATGAATAACGGGTGGATATTGTCTTCGATCCGGTCCTGTTGTTTTATATTTATATAATAATTAAACTATATGAGTATATTATGTTTGGACGAGCATGGGCGGGGCTAACGGTTTAAACCAATCCTACACCGCGCCTAATGGTAGTAAGCTTTTTTTTTATTTTTAAATTCCAGATCCCAACTGGAAAGCTCGCTTATAACGGTCATTTTATTATTATTTAGATGATTGGAACTTACATTTCCGATATTTTTTTTAACTTGACTTTGTGTTGGACTAAGCAACGATTGATATTCTTTCATACCAACAATCGGTACACCATTACATGTTTCAATTTTAACACAACTTCTACGTGATTCATTAAAACCGGTACCTTTTATACGTACACTAGACCATTTTGCTGGTAAATTAATTAAATTCGTTATTGAACGATTACGATTTATTTCATATTTAAATGAACCACCACCAATAACATATTCACGATTTTTACCATCAATTTGTTGTTGTTGTTGGGTTGATTTTTGTTGAAATAAATTACTAACACCACCACAACCACCACCACCACTACTACTAGTACCACTTGTAACGCTATTTTTTTTGCGATTTTTTTTCGTATAACAACTTGTTGTCGATTTCGAATGTGATGGTTGATTCTCTATTGCCGTTTGATGGGTTTTACCACCAATTATATCACTATCGCCAACAATATTATCACTGTAACCACCAATATTTTCAGGACTTGAATTTGTTGATGTTATAATTAGTGGAATTTCAGTTGTTAGTTTATCAGACATTTTTTTGCCTTCAATGCCCAACTAATATTATTTAATTAAATATTAAACTACATTGTTGTTTAATTATTTTAATTGATATGTTGATATAATAAGAATATTTTAATTTTATCAATTTCATTAATTAAAAATTTTCACACAGCCATTAGTTAAATATTTATATCAAATTGTTTATAACAATAATCATCTATAATGGAAAAATTGAGAATTTAATCGTATTCGAATCGAATCACTATCAACTCAACAAATCCCCATCCCCAACTTATTCCCTTCAACCGGTGAGGATAACGATTTGACTGAATTCAAATAGAATTTGTTCTATTGATAGTTTATTTATGGTTCATTCCATCGAGACTTAAACGGCCGAAGATATGAGAACAGTAGACAAATTTGTAACATGACTTTTAGTATTTCTTGGTGGCGCTAGTTGTTTAGTTGCCACGATTGATAGTTGAAAAAAGTCTCCCTGATTTTTTTTTATAAAATATAATTTTAAAACTCCCGCAAATTTTATCATGCAACTAACGATCAGCGCTCCGTCGGTGATGTAACAAAACAAATCTATTATCTGATATATGGGGTGACAAGGGGTTGAAGGAGACCGAACTCTATACAGTTTTTTAGTTACACTGCTCTTACAAACGCCACCTAGCGCCATTCCATAGACTTAAAACTACAATTAAGGAGGGGGATGAGGCAGCTGTTTAAATTCAATAACTTTATAACGTTTATAACATGATCTTATAGACAGGTCTTGACACTAGTAGTAGTGGGGGTAAACTCTTATGTTGTAAGAATTTAGTTATTAAAATTGCCTCAAGGAGCGTCATAATCGACGAGGACAACTGTGCGGAAAAAAGACAACAACAAAAAGTTGTTGTTGTTGTCTCTTTTTTTGGCACATTCTATGTTTTTCTCGCACAACTATCCTCCTCGATTATGACGCTCCTTGTGGCAATTTTACCAACTAAATTCTTACAACAAAAGAATTTACCTCTACCAATGATAGTAAGATAGCAGTATCACGACCTGTCTATAAAACCCTGTATCTGATATATGGAGTGATAAGGGGTAGAAGGAAACCGAACTCTATATAAACAGCTTTTTAGTTACTCTGATACACTGTACAGTGACTATATTAGAAACAGTGGCGACAATAGGTGGTGTCAATTTTGATTGGTCAAACAAGTCACGTGGTATTATCCGCCATTAAGAGGCTAATTATTTGAAAGTTATAGTACAATATGAATATAATATACAATTTCAATAATAAATAATGCATTGAAAATATTCTAATAACAAGTATATTATTATTATTATTCATAACAATAATATAATAACAAATATATAATAATAATAATAGTAATAATTAATAATAACAGCAATATACATATAATCTTGTTCTAATAAAATTATTAGTCCATATATCTGAGAAAATTTAATTGAACAAACAGAGAAAATATTGAAATCAATTAATAATTATAATAAATATACAAGCAGTTTGGTTAATATATCTGTACGAATTCATCTTTTTTAATCAAAATAGCATTGAAACAAAAAATATTTTGTTTTTAAAACACCCTTAACCCTATGATTTTGCTTATAAATTTACAAAATTCTCACTTCAAACATATCACGTATGTTTGAATTAGCCTCTTAATGGCGGGTGGGCGGGGCTTATATATACTATTGTCGCCACTGTTTCTAATATAGTCACTGTAATACACTGTTCTTACAAACGCCACCTAGCGCCATTCCATAGAATTAAAAACACAATTAAGGAGACAGATGAGACAGCTATTTGAATTCAATAACTTTATAACAGTTATTTGACATCTGGCAATTCATGCGAGATTAAATTCCACGAGATGGCGCCCGGACGAAACATGTATTTGCATGAGTGACTTTGGGAGTTCGGTTTTCTGGTAAAGACTCCATAGTTTATTCAATATAGTAATCATGATTACCAACTGTCTTTTAAATTGAAAATCAAATTAATTGACAGATAATAATATCTATATAGTTAGTAGTGTATTTGACAGACAATAATATCAAATATTCCTAGTGTAACATATTTGTAGAAATGGGAATTGAACAAAGCAATGTTTAGTTATTTCAAAAAACAATTTATTGTTTTGACAGTTGATAGCTAGAAAAAAATTCAATTTACAAAAATCGGGGGAATACCTATTGAATAAATCAATAAGTGATATGGATGAATGAATATTCAATTAGAATAATAATAAAAAAATAATTACACTAAATTTTTGACAGATGGCAACATGAAATATCCCTAGATTTAGTAAATATAAACAATATAAACTAATATGAAGTTATTTTATGACAGACAATATTAAAGAAATATCCCTAGAAAATTATAATTAAATTGAATTAACTAATAGATTTGAAATTTCGGTGGATTCCCTATTGTATATGATAATTAGGAAACACAGAATATCCCTAGATTTTTATAGTTGTGAATTGTAAATGGAATCATAACTTAGTAAACTGAAATGTTCCTAAATCAATCGATCAAATGATCGCGCATTTTTCTGAATGTCTCTAGATTCGAAATTCGGGTAAGTACTCATTTAATGCTAAAATATTTAGTAAACACGAAATATCCCTAGATTGACATAGTAGTAAAGTACGTTGAAATAAAGTCAATTCATTTGTAAAAACAAAAATAGGTGTTGCGATTTCCATAATTAGTTACGTAAAAATTCCCTAGATTCTCTATAATTCAGGAAACAATATTTAGAAAAAAAAATCCCTAGATTTTTATGAAGCAATAATCTACGATCAGCTGTGACATATCACATAATTACACTAAATTTTTGAGAAATAAAAAACAAATATCCCCAAATTTCAAATGCCACAACATACCAATTGAATAAAAAAAAATTTAGAAAACACTATATATCCCTAGATTTTTATAATGGTGAAAGCTAAAATGGTTATCAACGAAAAAAAAAAACAACCTAGATTCAGAATTCTTGTAACAATATTGAGAAAATACGAAATATTTTTAAATAATCATAATATCATTTGACAACTAATAGCAACAAATATCCCTAGATTTAGTGAGCAAAATAGCTATAAACAACAATCTTCTCAAACAAAAAATCCCTAGAATTTTTTGTAACAAAACAACAAAAAAAAACCTCGATTCAAAGTTCTGAAAACTATAAGATAAAATAAAATATCCCTAGATTTTAGTACTTCAAACTAAAATCGTAATACAATTTGGTTTTTGATAACAACAAATATACCTAAATCTAGTAACCAGAGTAACTGCAATCAAACAATACTACAAAACTAAATATCCCTAGAATAGTATAATTTATTATTTATCAACAAAAACGACCGTAGATTTAAAATTGTGGTAACAATACTGAGTAAACACAAAATTACTGTAAATTCCAATATTTGTAAGAAATCATGGATACCATTCGACAATTGATAACAACAAATATCCCTAGATTTTCATGGAACAATCTACGATCAGCTGTGGCATATCACATAATTACACTAAATTCTTGAGAAATAGAAAACAAATATCCACAAATTTCAAATGCTACAACATACCAATTGAATAAAAATTTTTTTTGAAAACACAATATATCCCTAGATTTTTATAATGGTGAAAGCCAAAATGAATATCAACGAAAAAAAAAACAACCTAGATTTAGAATTATGGTAACAATATTGAGGAAATACTAAATATTTTTAAACAAT
>JAZBGX010000153.1:0-34839 GCA_037414775.1 Zonitis immaculata
GTATATACATTTTGTTTGTTTTCGATGAATTAAAGTCGAAGAGATTTATAATTATTTATCAATATTTAATCAATGACTCGTAAAAAAATGTATTTTCGTTGTACTAGATGGAAAGGGGGTTGGGCCCGGTTGAGATGCATAAATTCATCCGAAAAACAGCAGGTGTTAAATATAAATATTCATAAAATTTGTTGTTTCTAAATGGATTTATATCGAAAATAACTTACATTTTCTATTAATTTACTATTGATAATTTTTGAATAATTTGTTATTAATAATTTATCGTTGTTAAATAGGAGACGAACACGACACAATACCCGCGGCATCGCCATTTTGTTGAATACTACCTCAACAATAATACACAAAATAAAGAGATAGAAAATCCGGTGGTATCGAAAATTCGAATCATTGAGATGCTACACGAAAACGCAGGCGTATGATTGGAAAATTTCGATTTTCACCAAACGAAAATCAACCTACCAATTATACTTATTTATGCTTTTAACAATGAAAATCTTTAGCGTTTCTGTTATAAAGAAAACAACGTTTCTCTACTAAATACACAGTTAAGTCAATAATACTGAAATTCTTTATCATTAGAATGATATTTATTAATTGATTTCATCTGAAAATCGATAGTTTTCAGAAATCGTAGGAAACCCGCCAAAATTATACCAAAATCATCAAATACAGCGCCATCTATACGCAGATGTATGTACTTGACCTCAACAAAATGTTTTACCAATTGTGTACTTAGAGCTTACGATTAATTTGAAAACTATAAATCAACTATTTTGAGTAAGTACAAAAAACAACAATAAATACGTAAGAGTTCACTCAAATTTTCAATTACTTAATTAATTATCAGATTATTATAACAAATTACATAGTTTCTTTTGTTTGATTATTCCAACAAAACTTGATGATAACACAAAAAACTACTAACATTAACAAGAAAAACACGAAAAGAAACAAACAAATACAGAGTAATAATAGAATTATTATGAATAAACACAAACAGAATAGCATGAATACAAAAAATAAGAAAAATGAAATAAAAAACACCATACTATTGTCGTTATTATCAACAGAATGTTTATATGTAGCATTCATGCTTACATTTTATCTTGCTATATAGAAGAGTGTTTACTACTATTTACAATCGCATCATAAGCTCTTTTCCTTTTCAAAAATACGTGAATTTCTCTGATCGTTCTGTGAATTCCATTTTTATAATTATCTATAAATTTCAAATTAACTGGAAATATTTGGATTTGTAGGTTAATTTTTGACTAAATTACCGTAATTTGAGAATAAAAAACACCGGATTTATTTATGTAATTCACCATAGTAACATATAATTGCGAATTTTTGTGTTAAACAAATGAAAATTAATCAAATCGTTGGGCAAGTCTGTATGTCATAAACTCTAAGTAACCGTGACATATTTGTTTTCTTCATAGATGTCACTAGTTTAGAAGAAAGAAACAAGTGATTTTCTATATCCGTTAAAGTTTAAATTATTATCAATTTTTACTGATAAATCGATAAAAGACTGCTATAATTCAAGGAATTAATTGAAAAATATCGATAAAAGTTAATAATTTTATAGTTCTGTTTTCCAAAATAATTAAAGTTTAACACAATTTTTAGGTTATAATGGAACCAATGACTTTGGGTAGTGCACCATCGAGTCCATCATCACCCGGTGTTGGTAATTTTCTACCAAATTTTCTAATGGGCGATAATAATACATCACAAACTCAACCGGCGACACCCAATCTAAATATATCGCCAGGTCGTAATCGTAATACACCAATGATTTTACGTAAACCAACACAAACAAGTACGCCAGACCCGAAGAATTTATATCAAAAATTGTATAATAATAATAATCAAACTATTGATAGTATGCAAACGAAACCATTTACACCGCACAAAACTGGACCACCAAGTCAAGGCTTATTCGATACAATTGAAGAGAAACGTTTCAAACAACATACAAGTCCATTAAATAGTACAGCATTACCACATGGTGATTCGATGAGTTTCAGTAGAAATCTATCGATAATTAATGATGATAGTTTGAATTATAGTAGAAATTTGAATGAGTCAGTTAATAGGACGAGTCAATTCAATCGTACAGATCGTATTGATACATATTGGGTAACTGTTTTCGGTTTTCCACCAAGTGCTCTAAGTTTAGTATTGGCACAATTATCAAATTGTGGTGTTATTGTTGATAAAAAATTACCACCACAAGGTAATTGGGTGCATGTGAAATTCGAAAATTTGAATGATGTATCAAGAGCTTTAGCATTAAATGGCCGTTGTATTAATAATTCTATTATGATTGGTGTCAATTTATATTATAATAAAGAAAATAAGGAGAATGATGGAATGGCAACACCATTACGAGCTAGATCGTTACGACAATCGTTTATTAGTCCAAACGAGAACAATTCGATTTTGCCACCGCAAAATGTACCACAAAAATCAACAGGACTCGTATCGAAAGCTTTCGAATACGTTTTCGGATGGTAATGGAATCGTTATGGTGACTGTACATAATTTTTTTTGTGTGTATTGAAATTTACAAATTCTAAATTGTATATTTTTTACAAATTATTAACTTTAATTTTGTTAAATAACAGCGTCAATACAATTTAAGTATTTTTACAATTCCGTTTAAATTAATTACAACAATTAAAAAAAAGCCTAATTAGAACAAAGAGTAAACCAATTATTTATAATTTTTCCTATTCAGACAAAATTTACAAAAAATTAAATAATTTTGGAAATTATTGCGGATCGTCTATTGTTGCCGTTGCTAAATCGGTCATCTTCGGATATTTAACATCTTTTTTATTTAATTTATCTTGTGCCCATAATACTAGTTTTAATAATGTTGAAATTTTCGATGCAGTTGTTTCTTGATGTTCCATTTTTAATATAGCTGCATTCACTTCACTAGCAATTTTTTGTCGATGCGATGGTGCCAATAAATCGCCAAATGGTGAACGTAATGGATCTTCAAATGCTAATAAAGCAACTGTACGTTCTAATTCAGTTAATACAGATGGATCATCTTCACCAGCTTCACTTAAATGACTTTGTGCAAATGCTAATGCTTCTTCAACACGATTATTACGTATTAATTCAATTAAATGTAATTGCTAAAATAACACATTTTACAAAAACCGAATAAACTATTTTTGGATCAATTGATTCACCTGTAGATGGAAATATAAGTACCTATCGTTATCTAACAATTCTGGGTGTAATTGATTAATTAAAGCGGTTGCTTCTTGTATACGACCATTCATTATTGCATCTCTTATCCGTATTCGATCATCTAAACTATGTAATTCTATTGCTGGTGCAACACCAGATTCTTGTTGGAATTTTTCTGCTGCTTCTTTGAAACCCTCTATAAAAATTTCCAAAACAAACACAAAATATTTATATGGAAATCATAACAAACATTTACCTGTAACTAAATAATTCATAATTAATTTATTCATATTTGTACGACCCAAATCATTTTCTTCCAATAATTTTACCCATTCGTCTTTATTGGGAACATCATGTTTTTCTGTATAACTCATTTTTTCCTAAAGAAAATCACTGAAAATTGTGGAAATTTGCAAAATCTATAATGATTTTCGCAATTATTGTTTGGAGGTTATTTGACATTTGACAGATCTTGTAGTACCAACCGTTAAAAAAAAATAAAACTCTAGAATCATATTGCTCCCTCTAATTATTAAAAAAAAAAAACAAATATACAGATAAAAAAAATTATATATGTAATTAAAATTGATATAGCCCATGAATTTTGACTCAATACTCAATTTTCAACGCATTATCAACAACTCTTGACCATTTCAAAAAAAAAATCCAATTTTATTAAATCTAGTAACTTATGGATGGCGCCATTGTAGTTTTCAACTGTTTTTTTTCCATTAAAACAAAGTTTAAATAATTAACCTTTATTAACAAAAAAAACAAACAAATAAACATAAATAATTGTGTAGTTTTTCCGTAATAATAATAATAATAATAATTAAGTACGTATCAGTGAAGGTAATTATAGTTTTTCTAATATACGAAAAACACCCAATTTTATTGCCTTTGATTTTGTGCATTTCAAGTTTCAAACAAAAAAAAAAATGAAGCTTTAATTACAGAAAATTGGTGCATTTATTTTATTGTAACACTATATTTTAATATTAGTTATTGAAATTTCTAGGGAATAATCTGTCGTATTTACAATAGTAATTGTTTCATAAACAAAAATTCAATTAACAAAAAAGAAAATCTTATAATGGAAACATATTGATAGCTTTTCCGTTAAAAACATAATAAGAGAGAAAAAGCTATAAATACAATAAATCTTATTTAATAATAAACGTGAAAATAGCGTGTAATTAAGAATTTTGATGATAATGAACACAAAAACATTATAATCGATATTTGTCAATTACAAGCTATATTCTTATCACTGAAAATTAATTTGTTATAATGACAATTATTATTATTATTATTGTATTACATTTGTAGTCGTAATTGTGGTAATATTATTATCTTGTTGTGAACAGTTACCACCTAACCATTGTCACAATGTTTGATAATCATGTAATATTCCACCTGGCGTTTGATATAATGGCTGTCCACCCACTGTTGATGTACTTATACTACCATAGGATGTTAATTGCGGTGGGCCAACTGGACCTGATGGTGTATATGTTGACATTTTATGTTCTGATTCACTTTCTGAACCACTCGAATCCAAATGGGGCTTATCTGAAGTTGACTGGCCACTAAAACAAAAACAAAACAAAAAACCTGTCATTATTCTTATATCTACTGAGAATTTTAAATATTATGAGATCGCAATTATTTTTCTTTCAGTTTTCTATATAATTGATGACGTATTTATTACTCAAACATTATTGGACAAAATTTTCACATTCATTATTATCGATATAAATTGTGGTTGAATAATGATGGAACAATTGAAAATTGGAATGGAAGAGAAGCCGTGTTTGGAATGCTGTATACAGAGAGGTCTATTCTACCACTAATCCAACATCACCGCCCCTCAATTCCCGTATCGAATTACACGAAAACAACAGTGTGTCTGTTCAAATATACTTTATCCACCCCTCAATTAAACTACGTATATTCTGATCGAATCCTATTATAGGGAAGTCATCATCAATTTTAAACCACCTTTTTACCACTTTTACTACAAAATTGATTGTGAATAGTTTAGTTTTCTTTCGCTCATCATTTACGTCTTAAATCATCGAGTATTTAATGACAATTCTCTCTTTTATTTTTGAAATTTCAGTTCCAACTCAAAATTGATGGCTTGAATAAACACTTATTGGGGACCTTTTCCTAGAAGTTTTAAATATATGTGTGTATATAGAGTCCCTTTTGATGAAGAGAAAAAAATGGGCGGTGTGTGACAAGTGGTGCACATGTGTTTACTGAATTCCGCCACTTTTCGTCGGGTTCTTTGGCCTCATTTGTCTCTATCTCTATCATTATATTTGTTCTGTCTCTATATTTAAAACTGACTAAAGGAAACTATAAAATTTTTGTTTTCTATTAATATTTTTTTTTTAGTTTTCGATTTTCAAGAAAGAGTTCTCAAGCGAAAATTCTCTCAATACACACACATATTTATTATATGTGTGTATTGTAGATAATATGAACGCTTGTGCTTGAAACAAACAACAACATAACATCGATGACGGTTTACGGATATCGAGTTACCCGAAGGAGGCAGCCCGCAGGTGAAATTCGATATTTACAGAACCCGGCACTGTGTGTGTGTGTGTATATGCGCGTTGTTACAATGCCTCCCGGCTGGAGGGTATTATACGTTTATAAATGTGTATCTATGTGTGTGTACAGGAGGAACACGGTGTAGGTGGTCTTTAGCGATGCACCTTGACAGACTAGATTCAATTACAAGCAATTTGCAGGCTTTTTTTTTATTATATAATTCTATATTCAGCCTAACAAATAGAAGACTAAACATCATACAAAGTAAAAAAATTCTATGTACGTATAGCAAATGCAATAACTATTTAATAACAATAACAGTCGGGAAAATCAAATTTGTTAAACAGCTATTCTTACATATAAAACAATAACAACAGTTGCGTACAATTTATATGATTCTATTTCTAGTATTTGGCGGCTTTCAGTATCGAATAACTTTGTTGGGACCTGGAAACTGAGAATAGCCTTAGGAGCAACTAGTAGTATGTTGTTGCTATTTTAGACGACACCTCATACCATACGTCCACAACATACGATATGTTCATATAAATGAATGCCAAATTGTTTTTAAAATTTGATTATAATAATACTTAACAAAAATTTGTTGGAATGGAACAACAAGTCAATTTATCAAAAATCCATTGACGTACGAAAAACAAAACGAAAAATACGTCTCACTTTACATTTTTAAACTTCCTTGATGAATAATGGGCCGTGACATACCATTTGGACTAAGATTCGTTTCATATGGTGACAAAAGATTGACTCCATATGTATACAATCGACTTGTTAAAACAAAATAAATCCCTGTTTAACAGAGTATCGAACTAATAGTTGCCATTATTTATTACAAATCTGTGAATATAGGGGTGGTTTTTTTTTTTTACGAAGATTATTCCCTAAAAATTAGTAGTCGAGGATCTTTATTCCTATTAATCAATAACTGAATCTTATTGAAAATTGATAAATCTTTACAGCGTGCTCGATGAACTGCAGTGGGAGTATCCAACAACAATGGTTATATTCAAGAAAATTAGTCCATCAAGAAAAATTCAGAAACTATGGTATGACATTAAACTCAAATTAATCAACTTTTCATAATCGATTTTTTTTATTTATATTTAGCAAAACTGGTGGTAAAGGTGGAATCTATGCAGATTATGAAATCCAAAATACTTCAAATGGTGAGTGTTTTTTCCCCTTAATTTTCTAGTATTATTGAAATATCCAGGATTTATTCGAATTTTTAATTTCGTGAAAATATGCTAACAAGGAATTGTAAGATCTACAATTTTATCTAAATCCACCTCTGTACAGTAAGAAAGGAAACTTTACTAATTTGTAAAGGATAGAAACAATAATGTATTTCATTCCAAGTGATTCTAGTTAGACAATTTGGGGAAATAACAAATGCTGTACATATATAATTTCCTCATCAAAAGCGGGTTGCTATATCAGCAGAAATTGTGACGCACCTTGAATAAAATTCGATTCTTTGTTTACAAAACAATGAAGTAACATGATATCAACCAAAATAATTGTGTTTTTTTTAGTTTTACTGCGTTTGATTATATGAAAATGCTGTTTCCTTTAACGATTTTCATGATGAGTGGTATTCATATAGAAGCAAATATAGGTTTTGAACGACAATCAATCAAAATTCTTAGCCTACAATGCAATTTTCTCTCTAACCACATCTGTTGATTATAAAATAAATGGAAAATAAGGAATTTCCAGAATCAAAGTGTTTTATCTTGTCGATCTAAAAGTTGGAGAAAATTTTTCCAATCATATTCTCATATAAATCAGAACAAACTTCAAAAAACCACTAAAATTCAAGTATTTACATTGTTAACAAACTACTAATTTAATTTTGATAAGCAACAATTCTTAAAATTCATAACGTTATAATAAGAATTATAAATAAAGAGAATAGATCTGATTTCAAAACTGGGAATGGCTAAATTTAGAATATGAGTCACGGGAATCGACATCTGACACTGTTTTTAAAGTCAAGACTCAATGCAATATTGTGAGATTAAATTGTATTAAAAGTTGGATAACGGCCGTTATAAATGTCAATATAATCAAACCACAAAACCCACTTTATTGCAAATAATGAATATAGTTTCTTATCACAAACAAAACAAAAACAAAAATATTTACGTATGTATATTTCGATCTTTGAAACCGTAACAACAAAATAAAGAAGAAACCCTGAATTTTTCACTTATCAATATAAAATAGACGAAAAATAGGTATATTCTAAGGCTTCTCTCTCTTGTTGAAATACGATATGTATATGTATATATATATATACAACATTAGACTTCAACTATCCTATGATTAAGTTAGTTGTTGTTGTTATTATTGTTGATTAGAAGTTAGACGATATATACAAATAATACCTGTCTTTATGTTCAGCTGCTCTATCTCTTTGTCGTCGATTTTTAAACCAATTGGACACTTGTGTTGTTGTTAAACCGGTAGCATCAGCTAATTCGCGTTTTTCACGTGGACTAGGATACGGATTATGATTATACCAATCTCTTAAAACACTTCTTGATTTCTCTTTAAAACAATAACTAGTTTCTTCACCATCCCATATTGTACGTGGTAATGGGAATTTTCGTCGAACACGATATTTACCAACAGCTCCTAAAGGTCGTCCTATTTAATTTATTGAACAGAAACAAACAAAACAAAAACTATTATTAATAATTATATACTTGTAAAGATTTTTTTTGTTTTGTTTTTTAATTGAATACCTCGTAAACGTTCAGCTTCAATATAATGAGCTTTCAACCATAATGCTTGTAATTTTGCATGATTGTGCGGACTAAATTGATGACTTTCCAAAATTTTATATAAATCTTTAAAATTACCACGATGGAAGGCAACAATTGCTTTAGCTTTTAATACAGATTCGTTATTATGTAGTTTATCACATGCTGGTAATGACCATAGAAAACGACCTAAACGTTCAACATTGCCAGCTTGTTGTAAAACCTACAATTTCATAAAATTGTACAATTAGTTTTTGTTTTATTTACAACATACGGAAACGGAAATTATAATAATCAAAATAAACTATATGTATAAAATACAATTTCTATTTTATTATTACATAGTATTGTTGTTTAGTTTGAAAAACATTATATAATGAATAAACAAATAAATGCTGATGAATCGTTATTGATAAGAGAAAAACCACCTACAATTTCTTGGATTTTGTTATAAATAAACATACAGAAAGAGACTTTGTATTTTTTTTATTACGTAAAATGAGTCTTCTAATGTTACACTACCTTTTAAAATAGAAAATATAAAAGAATAATGATATACATGTAGGTGGATTATACATATAGGTTGAATAAATATTCTACATACATTAGAATCATATCAAACTATATACATGTATGATTCTACTGTAAATTTTGTTTATTATTTTAATCATTCATACATATATTGGCGACTTGTAGTCGTCATGATTGAAAACACATGCAGTATGGTGATTAAAAATAGAATATACAAACGATTGGACAAAAATGCTGATTAAACCAGAAATTTATGTATATTCGGCATTTTATTTGTTTGTTTGTAGGCAGATATTTTTATATAAATAGTAAGAATTTCGTTCTTTCAAATTATGTATCTCAATTTGCATACAGTCTTTTATTTTTAAATAATTAAATTTACATGAGATACTGAAAGCTGTTGATAATATATATGATAGGTGCTAAAGAAATATTAGATTGAATATTACTGGAAATGTATGAGTTTTTATTATTCAGAAATATACAGGGATGATCCACCAGAGGCTCTCCTAGTCTTGTAACTCTGGCTCCAGTGGGTGCAAAAAAAACAAAACGATTTGATGATCTAAAGCGTGATATTTAGAGAACATTTTGACGTTAAAACGATTTTCCAAACTATAGATATTCAAGTGCTTTTTTTTTTCAAGACAAGACTAGGAAAACCTCTGGTGGACTCCTGTATACACACAAGGGATATTAATGGTCCAAATGTAGTCAATAACATTTGTTTGAAAACAACTAGCCACATTAATAATAACTCTACTATTAATATTTTTTTATAATTTATGACCTAACTTACAATTAGAGTATACCGAGTACCCATAGACTATATATTTTTTTTTGATCGGTCGATATGTACTTTAGTTTGAAGTCAAATTGTATAGCGTACTTATCGGCCGACACCAAATCGTTGTAATGTACGTAATTTCATAATGATTAAGAAAGATGTCAATTAAACTATCGGTCGATAAAAAGTCTAGATAGTCTGTGTGCGGATGCTCTTATTGTTATTGTAGACGAAACATTATTCACATCTATACTGATTCAATTTACTTTTTTCGCATTTCATTATATACGGAATAATTCTCATGCGTGCAGGTGAAAAGTGCCAGGGGTCACATGCGCTATTATAAGTGGTAATATAAAAATTTTGCTGATTAAACTGTTAATATTTAACATATTTACATTAAAACTCCATTATAGTATGTGACACTACCTATTTGTTTTGTACTAATAAAATTGGAATTATTAGCTATATAGAATGGTCCTAGAAACACACTCGACTTGATATTGAAAAGTCTATTCTTTAAAAAGACATTAATAGCACTTGAAGTGTTAATTTTCAAGAGCCCAAATTCAAGAACCATAGAAACAATGATTTCAAAGTGGCCAAAATTAACAGGTGGATAAATATATTGTCACAAGTACTATATATATCGGCTCATCAGCGGCTAAGATACGGACGTTTTGCTAAAGGTATAATAATAATCATCTACTCTACAGATGTCCCGAAATTGGGGCTCATCCCTGTAAAAGTGTATTCTAACTATCAAAAATAGTAAGAAAACTCCATAAAATAATAGGTCGTAAAATGTTTACTAAGGAGACTATACAACCTCGTGAAGCTAAAAATTTTAGGACGTTTTTCCTCTGATATTTTTAAAACAAATTGAGATAAAACTATGAAATTTGGTATCATAGACAAGAATTCATTTTTAATATGAGAAATTAAAAGTTCATTTCATTTCACACAAAAATGGTACTCTTGCTATTACTCGATAATAGGATACACTGTTTTCTCGTAAAACGATTCCAAAAAATACCTAATCGAATAGAAATTCGAAGATTTACTCTATTTATGTTATTACTATGGTCCATGGCACTCTACAAAATAGAATAAATCGTGGCATTTCGCAAGGATGACCCCTAATCTCGGAACAGCCTGTATATTCCACAATAATAATGATTTTATGGTTGAAGTAGATTACACGTGGTTGTCTCAAATCAATTCAACATCATCCCTTTATCAACAACAAAGACGAATAATATAAGAATGGAGTGTTTTTTTTTTGGCTAACTCTCTTAATCCTATTTGATAATTAAGAAAAAATTAACGAAACTTACCTCACATACGCACGCGACTTGTTCTTGAGTAAATCCGAAACTTGGTAAAGGACTATGTCGTGCCGGAGGCGGTGGACTATAAGGGGGCGTGGTGCCTGTTACTGTACTGGAAACGCCATAACCAAGCCCCGCCGACAACATTATTATTGTCCTTTCACTAGGTTAATTCCTCGTTTAATTTCAAATCTTCCAAATACTATTATTTATTTATTTAATATTATAGAAGATACACAAATCAATCACAATTTTAGAATGAATTGGCTTGTTTTTCAAATTGAATTATATGATAATTAAGTAGATAATCTTCTTTTATTCTATTAATTAACATGTTGAGTTAAGAAAGATGAAATCTATATGGAGAAAATTAAAAATAGAATTAATAATAAATAATAAAATTTATGAACATAATTTCAGATTAATTGAATTAAAAGATATACGATGGAATTAAGTGTATCATTAAAAAAAAATTATTATTTAGTCTTGTTTTGAGATTTTTGGACATTTATTGTTTTAATAGCCAATTTTGATTTTGATGATGCTTTAAACATTTATTTTTAGTACTTTTATTTCTTCTCTTAAAATATGTTATATGAAAAGGAGAATTTTTTTCGAAGAAAATTGTCTTACCAAGAAAAAATTTATAATCCACAAATTATTATTTAAAATGATATCACAAAATAAATAAAAAAAGATCACAATTTTGTCACACAATTATAACACAAAATTAACTTGAGCGTACAATTCTATTCGTATCCAGAATCTAAATTTAACATCTGACGCAACGGCGGATTGCTAAACGTTCACTAACTATACAAAAAAGTTAACCAGTTTTTAACAATTTTATTTAAAATAACTACCTATAACTTTATATTAAAAAAAAAGTAATTAAATAAATGGAAACTATCGTGAGATAAGTTTTGTTATAGTTATCGATTGAAATTATTGTATTGAAATATCAAATTGTTCGAAATATACGTACACAATACAGACTCAACGGAGTCCTCTGAACAACTGGATCCCCTATAATACCAGCTGAACAGTTTTCCTATATTAGAAAGCTCCAGAGGCGGGACTATCTAAAAGTTCCCAACAAGGTCGAGGCGGAGTTGCTTACCATATCTACCAATTGGAAGCGTCATTTCAAATTGATGTTATTCATGTTGTTTTTTGTCAGTGAGAGGTGCTAATTTGTTGCTTATATCTCAAAAATACGATATACCTAGGCATGCTTTTAGGTGTGACATCTATCATCTAATATTTATTTATTTATTTTAATTTGAATTTTTCTCATAATTTTCTTAGAATTTTAATATTTCAAAATTATTGACCAAACCAAAAAATAAAAAGCTCAACCATTAAATAAATCGGCTTATAATATTATTGACAATAGATAATCCATCAAAAACTTAAATTTGAATTTTATAAGAACCGACATAATTGAGATATATAGTTCTATATATTATTTGCTTTAATCTAGTAAAGCTCTTGTCGTTTTTATAAAGAACGATTGACATTTGAAAAGCCAAAAAAATAAAAGGGGGGCCAGTTTTGTGATCTCTCACCATCAAAAAAAGACCCTCGCTTATAACAATTTTGTGGCTGTTTCTCTTTGCCTTATTCCTATGCCTCTTTATATATTGCTATATACATATATAAATCTTTAACAATAGACTCTAACAATATTATTTGAAGTAGAAAATGTACATCATTGACACGATGTTCTTGTATTATTAAAGACTTGTGATGATAATGACATCAATATTGATGGTAGATTCTCGATTTGGGATATCAGCAAATAAATATCTCTTATAATAATAGAGGTTAGCCAAAGTATTTTATTATTAATAGGAATATTGTCAGAAAAATTATTGACTTTCGCTTATACATGAGAATAATGTTAATTAATAGAAATTGTTGACATTCTCTTCTGATGTATGTAAAAAAATAAATTTACTGGTTAAGACAAAGTTTTATATAGGTCTAACTTTGAAAATGTTGTATCATTTGAGGTAATTTTGATGCATACATTCATACATTTATAGAAGATTCACATTTTAGAGAGCATGGGCGGAGCTAAGTTTTAGAGCTCTCCACCCACCATCTTAGAAGGCTATTACGGCGAGGTGCGGTGTATGTGGAAGGTTCTAAGACTTTGCTCCACCCATGCCCTCTCATCTGTACATCTACTATAGATATTTATAGTTTATAGCTCCGCCCATGCTCTCTCAAATGTGAATCTGTTATGATTATGATAATAAGATTGATCAAAAGATATTGAATTAATTAATCAAATTTGAGCAATATAAATTTTTGGTCGGGCTGCTGCCTATCAGTGGCGTTACATTTCAAAAAATTGACGGTATATTAAAGTGTCGCGGCTGGTTTATATAGTTAAGGTATAGGTACATTTTTATTTCAACGAGTGGCTCTTTTAAATTTATAACATTTCGTATTTTGCAATCAACAGTTTTTATAGAGCCTTGAATTAAGATCTCCAACTATAGCGTTTATAATGAGATCAATGATAAATGCAGACATTGGACATAGTTTTGATTTTATAGACTAATAAATTTCTAATTTATTAATGTTTATAGATTTTTAGATCAAAGTTTTTCATTGAACAACATTGTTAATTTCGATATATAAAAGTTTCTGATTGACTTGAGCATCCAATTAATAATCTTTCTCAATTTTTCTATTGGAAAAACTTTGATTCTAAAAATCAATAAGAAGTAAAGATATTTTATCTTTAGATTTCAGAAATCGTTTAGAGTTGGGAAACTTTACGATTGTATTCAATAAGAATGGTATAGCAATTTGCTATTGTTGTGATTTGTGTAGGTATAGTGCAAATTTATGAAATATATAATAAAGCATTTTTACATTGAAAATAAATGCAAAGATATTCATTTGTAATATTCAACTATATACATATCACACTTGAAATCGTACAGATTCTCCACTAGAAGCAGAGTTACAGATCATAGAATAAAGCCTGTATATACCACATTGTCTTTTATTTTTTCTATTATTATACCTATACGCTATACGTTTGGCAATATAAAGAATTACAATTTCGGCTTACATTCAAACAAATATATATAGTTTGAATTATTTAAATTACAAACTAATAAATAATGTTAAGTGATTTGTAAATAGGCGAACATATTTACAATGAATAAATGTTTTATTTATGTTTGAAAATCTTCCAAAAATACCATCATGATAGATGGTTATTTAGAAAAAAAAATCTAATTGATTAATCGATTCTGTTAACAAAAAAATCAAAAAGTTATTGATTTATTCCATCAACATTAATTGCTGGAACAATTCAAACAACTGTTGTTAGAACTACGCATATTCGCTTACATTAATTAATTATAAATCAAAATACAATTTTTGCTATTATAATAAATATATTTGTTAATTATTTACAATAGGTGATTAGGATTATTTGATCCAGTATTTAAATTTTATATACTATAACTCTTTATTGTGTTTATGAAGTAATATAAGTTTATAGGTAAATAAATATCTAAATATCCAAATATTTCAAACGATTTTATTACTTTTAAGTGTCTATTTATAATTCGTTTATAGTCCAATATTTTTATAATTAGTTTTATGATTATATGAGTAGTTGTTTCAAATATTGATAGATTTACATATACGCATAGATTTTGAAATGTATAGATGGAATTATTATAAATATTTTCACAATGATCAGTAAAATATTGTTATAGAGGTTTTTAAAGATTCAAAAAAACAACTGTCACTTCTATATCAAAATATCAACCCTTTTCGTGCCAATTAAGTGATATTTTGATATGAAACTGATCTAACTATTGTCATGATTGTCAAACGAATTCATAACGTCCCTTTCATTATTCCTAGATAGATTGGCTATATATGTATACCAAAAATATATACCTTCCGTAAACATTCAACTCTACAACTATATCAAATAGCAAATAAAAATGTAAGGGTTGATGGCCCTTTTAGGAAATGACAACCTTTTTTTAACTAGATGGAAAAGAAAGGGTGGAGAATTTATTTATTAAAAAAAAAAAACAAACAAAAACCAACCGGACAAACAGGAAGAAAAATATATAACAACAGTAAATTTTCTATAAAAATGACCCCCTTTTCCTATTCTTATTCATTAGGCTTATATAGTTACTGTCAAGATAGTACATATATATATTTTTAAATAAAATGTTATCATTGTGTCCGATCAGAAAATTTCATAATAGAAAAAAAGGGGTTCACACCTTCTGGTCTGGAGCGTTATCTGAGACACGTCCTCTGTGTTTGGCAAACCGTCCATTATATCAGATGCAAAATAAATCTTGATGTCTCCGTAAAGGATAATGTCGACAACGACGAGACATCAAATATTATTTTTGTTCTTTTCCATTTCGAGCAATATATGTTAATAAATTTTTTAAGATCGTTTCAACGGTTATATGATGGCATTTTTTCCGTTCTTATTATTTTGATGGTATAGAATTTTCCCATCAGAAACGTAAATCTAGTCTTATTACTTTATTTTATTTTAGTTTATTTCCTTTTTTGCGGATTTTTACCACAATTTCAAATAGAACAATATTATTGTTATAATTCAGGAAGATCGTTACAGTCGTTGATCTCAATTTCTGTCTCTATATAGAGAGATAAATGATCGGCTAACTAGAGTATTGTTTGGAAGAAGGGCAAAACACCATCATTTCACACAAAACTATATATGGTAGTCAATGGGGTGCTCTTCGGCGCTCTCCGCACTTAATTCATATACAATATCATCGAAATTATTATAACAGAACCGTAACTTCAATAAATCAAACAATAAAACGATGATTTTCACAATTTAATCTGTTATTTTTTCTTTAAATTTTAAAAAAATCAAAACAAATTACATTCGTTATTATTTATCAAAGCAAAAGTATAGCTGTATTTCGATTAATATTCAATTACGGTCCTGTTAGGGATGATTTTATGGCCCCTATGGTGACTGCAATAGCTTAGAGGGCAATGGTGCTTGACACCAACTTGTACCGTGGAAATAATATTTCTAGGAACTATCAACGGAATTGGTTGAAAAGCCACCAAACAAAAGCTATAAAATATATATCTTTTCTAATTTTCCCCGATTGTTTATATGTGGCATTTTTATTTTGTTGTTGAAATATATATATTTTTTTTTTAATAAATTGTGGAAGGAAACAAAGATGAATAAGTGTAGGTGGGGCTTTGGTTGTTTGATATTCGATATGCGCGGACAGCCACTGTATTGTTATTCGATACACCGGACCACAACCGGAGTTTAGAGAGAACCCCGGAAGTGCACTAGGCGTGCGCATATAGAAAACAAGAAAATCTCCAATTACTCGCCAAATAAGACTTCACAACTATTTTATAATGTAAAAAAATTTGAAAAACTAAACATGTTTATGTTACTTATAATTTTTTTTGTTTTGTTTTAGAAGAGGGTTGTTAAATTTTATTACTATGATGTGGTTAAATTTGTAGTAAACCAACCACTCATTATAGAGCACGTTTTTCCTATTAATTGACACTTTTTTTAAGATTGTTTTTTTGTCTCATATCGTTATTTTTATTGGGATAACTCATGAGGTGGATAAATAAAACAGGAGGCTTTCTCTTTGGGATGTTCTCTTCTAGTCGTCAGACGATGATTAGTCTGTCAATGATCATTAATTTCTCGGTCTTTGTGGCTCTTCCAGTTGAACGACTTTCTTTAATGTCGAAATGAATACGTTTTGTTTCCTTTATTTTTATATCTATACGTATACAATACAGATGGTCCCTATTTTTATTTATTTTTTTCATAATCACATATGATACGCCTATTTGGCTTCTTTTAATAATACTCAATGTAAATTTATAATATTTTAATTAAATTTTGTTATAATCGGTGAAAATAAAAATTGACTTTCGACCCCATTTAGCTTATTACCGACTACCGGATATGAGTATTTTTGTTGATATTATAAACAAAAATTTTTGGAAATTATTAACGAATATTAATTGTCAATTATAAACCAAAATGGAAAGTCCCCTTCGCTTGCATAACAAACAAGTCCAATTATCTAACAGTATGTGTTCTATTATTGCCCTTTTTTCGGCATACAGTGAAAAGAACCATGGGGCCCTCCCTTTAGTCCAGATATACATAGGCGACGGATGGATGCGAATTCTATTATATGTATGTATATATGTGTGTATAAACGGACCAACTCTATATGTTATAGTATAGTAAAGGGTCCTTTTGCTGTCTTTCTATATAGCCGGAGATGCTGTACAGCGATAACGTTCTTCTAAAACCCATATAGAAGTATATGGTCTATTTATAGGCATTGTCAATGTTCAGTGCTGTTCATTTTAATGTGTTTGTTTTTCTGCCATAAGAGCAACCGGGATAAGTACTATGGACAATTATCAATAGTTGGAGAAAGATAGAGAATACCTCTTAAAAGTATCAAATTACCGTCGGCAGACAGCTGTTTTTAGTGTATATACAGGATGAAGGATTGATGCTTGCTTGTCAGTTTGTTGGTTGAACTGAGATAGGAAATTATTTTTTAATAGTTTTAAAAGAAGACAGAAATTTTTATTATATCTATATAGTTATACATAAATATTTTTTATATAGTAGGTATATGCATATGCGACTATGTAACCCATAATTTTTGGATCGTAAAGATGACCTCTTCCTCGTCTTGATGTACAAAAAGAATCTTTACTTATGGGAAGACTGGATTTCAACAGCAATCATTCTTATAAATCAGTGATTCTATAATTGATTTCATTTATTATTCAAATAATCAAGATGTAAGATAATGGTTTTGATAAGACTGTAATTAATTGGCTGACAAAAATTAAACATTTAATAAATGCTTATATACATCGTTAAAAGTATCATTAATTGAATCGCGTTTGTTTTTTGTTTTTGTTTTTAATCAGATAATTTTCATCGAGTCAAAGAAACAATCTATTTTCTTGTTGTTTTTTTGTTATTTTAATCAATTGTTTTTGTAAATAATAATAATAATATTTTTATAAATAATTTTTTATTAATCGATAATAATTATAAACAGGAAATATAAATCTATAGCAAATTTAAATTAAGTAATTGATAAAATTCTTAAAGATTATGAGAAAAATGAATAATGGTATAATTAATCATTTCCTAACGTAATCATCAAATTAAAATCTATAGAAAACAATTGAGTTTATTGTAAATTATGGTTGTAACATTCTAATAGCTCAAATTTACACCTGACATATAAATTATCTAATTTTTTTTCTTCTTCTAAACTTCATCTATTCAATTTTATCTATCTATATACACATTTGAATATTTTTAACGACTTCTGTATATTTATTATATTTTTTTTCTATCTCGTTAAAAACAATCTATATATACAAAGTATAAAAAATGACACCTACAAATTAAATTCTACATAGGTATACACATATATATTTATATAGCACCTTGTTTCAACAACGGCGAGCCATATGTTAATAGTAATTCTGTATTTTATAAGTTATGGTATCTGTAATATTCAATTAACTTGATAATTTAAAACATAATATCAATTCTTGTTTGTTGATATATAGCTACTTATTTCCTAAATTGGTTAGCTGGGATAATAATACTAAATCGATAAGATATAGAAAAGTTGGTCCATAAATTTTATTAGGTATATACATATATATATATATATATACTGTATAGTTATAATGCAACAAATTATATCTAGTCAACTTGACTTTGAATGAATTTTTAATAAAAAGAGCAACAATATATTGTGGTGATTTTTGAGTATATAATTCGTTTGCTCGTTTTTTTCTTCAAATTTGCTCAGGACTCAATCAATGTCAATTCTAATTGTTTGATAGGAAAAATCATAGAATAATTAAAATAGAAATTGTCTTCGGGGACTGTTTATATTGTTATTGTTATTCCATTGGGTATATTTGCATTGTTAATTTAATTTTTGTAGAGATGTTGTTTAGGGGTTTAGTATATATTCCCAAAAGAATTTGATAGTAGAATTGTTGATATATTGATGATGTGTTGATGGTGATGATAATGTTTGTATATTATTTGCGGCTTTCCCTTCTGTTTTAATCCATTTCATTATCTATATAACAGTTTTAGATATAGGGTATCATTTTAACTATGGTAATATGATAGGGATAATTTGGTTCGCACATTCAACAACAAAATAATGTAATTCTCAAATTACAAGAAAGGCAAAATAAATTGAGATGATAAAATAATTCGGTCGCTTTTGAAATATAGTTTAAAATTAATACGTGTATATATATACTATTAATTTTCCCAAGAAAATTCGACTTATACGCTCTTCATTCGATTAATATAACCAAATTTTATTTAGACAAATACTGTATTTCAGATTTTTATCTTTACCATGTGAATTGAATTAGTTGTTTGTAATTATTATTTATATATTATTATATTATTATAGAAAAGCTTTATTTATGGTCGTGTCTACTGGTAATAAACTAACACCGTACCTTCTTTTATAATTATTCAAAGTTATTAATATGATATAAACATGCTGATTTATTTATGTGTTGGAGTATATAATAAAATTACACATAGCCTGTTATCATCCAGAATATAGTATATTGGAAATAAAAAAATTAACTATAGATATATTACTTCTATTACGTGATTTGATTAAAGTTTGATTATTTATTTATTAACAGAGAGTCGGATTTAAAAGATTTCTTAATAATTATATTCAATTGTTATTTATGTCGTATATAATTTAGAATTTTTTAGAACGAAAATTGTTCAATACGACTCTGTTATTTATTGAAAAAAAGGGGTATATTTTGATTATATGCAAACACAACAAATTTCACAGTAATCCAATTTTGGTGTGTTAGTTTTATGGAATTTAGAATGTTCTCTGTTACACCAGTATGAGATTCTGCTGTTTGTATACTTTGTATTTTTTTAGTGGGACGAAGATGGATAGAGGGTGGGTTATTTGTGCAAATGTATCACCCAGCAATAGGTGGTCCTCATTATGTCTTGACATTATTGAAAAATGTTTTATTTAATATCTTTCATATTTCTATAATAAATAGTTATCTATTACTACCTCTGTTCGTTTAATAATTGAATTGGAGATTGATTTCGGTATGATTTATAGTTGTTAATTTTAATTGAGAGTTTGAAAAATTTAGATAAAATGTGTTTTAAAGATTCCTATTAATATAAAATGATTTTTTGAAGATTTTGATTGGAAAATACTAATAAATTCACATTCAATCTTAATAAAAAATCCAACTATACATACATACATACCTATACATATAGTTATATAGATTGTGATGTATTGTATATAAAGTCGACAGATAATATCTCAACTGTAATTTATCGAGGGTTAGAGGGTGTAAATATTCTTCACAATAACACCCTGCTGTGCTTCGACTGTGAGTATAAAACACTTGAAAAATCTCGACAAATTTGTTGTTCAAAAGAAGCACCTGATTATAATCTGTTTAAATCTGTTTCTATTAAATCTGACTACACGTCTTTTTCAACATTTATATACATATGTATATATGTATATAAAAAGTCTCTTTATATAGTATTTTATTGTTAATATAGTGTTAAGAAGAATGTTAATGATTTGTAGGAAAAATTCAATGATAACTATACATGGTATAACATGACACTCTGATGGGTTTCTTAAAGTTATTGAGCGTCGGATATAAATACGATACAGGTATTACATGGAAATTAATGTTTATGGATTTTAAGAGTCGTATTCTATTTAGGTATATAAGAAAAAAAATTCACTAATTAAATTTATTACCGTTTAATTCAATTTGTTCATAAAATTTTTAATAACCGCCAAAAACGACAAAGAGAAAAATTATAAAACAAAAATCTATTTATATTTATATACAGGATAGACAGGCATCTTTATTTTTTAGACGGTTCACTAAATAACGAACAAATTAACCAATCAGCCATTAAATTAAAGATATTTTCAACCATAAGGACAAGATATTAAAATTTTTAACGAAACAAATCAACTGTCGTCGATGTCTCAGATTATTGGGAAAAGATGGTTGATTTTAATCATTAAATTTCTATTTTATTCTTTATTATTAAATTCATTTTTAATATCAATTATTTATATCAATTTCTCTCTCTCTCTCTATCTATCTAAATGTAATGAAGCTTGTTAAATGTTGTTTTATATTTTGTGTAATCCGAGAAATCCTGGTATTATTAAATTATATATACTATATAGAAGCGGCGCTCTAATGAAATATCATTAGAGAGCAACTAAATAATGACGAAATTATCCATTATGATGAAAAAGTTTTGTTACCAATCTGTTATGATTGTACCAAAATCGATTTGTCTGAAAATTGGTGAAAGAAATCAGATTAACAAGGTACAAAACAAAAACAAAACAAAGTAGGATAGAATATTTTTTCGTAAATATTGACATGGTGGTTAAATAATAAACAAAGCCAGATATATAGTTTACATTAAATTTTAGAGCCCTATACCTGTATACAGGATGATCCGCCAGAGACTTTCCTGGTCTTGTAGGAATACTGCGACTCTAGTGGAATGCACTCGAATATCTAAAGTTTGGGAAATCGTTTTAACGTCAAAATGTTCTTTGAATATCACACTTTAGATCATCAAGTCCGTTTTTTTTGCACCCACTAGAGCCAGAGTTATAAGACCACGAAAGCCACTGATGGACTATCCTGTATATATGTGTATACAAAATGTTTTTTGTTTTGTTTTGCTTTTGATTTGTTAGATCTTATGGTTCGTATATATGCAAATGAATAGTCATAAACAAAAAAAAAGGTAGGGTGTGTAGTGACAAGCAATTATAACGCACTATATATGCGTAATCATCAGGTAACGAGTCGTTACCAACGGCGTTGCTGCTGTGAATATGATGCACAGCTTTTTACTTACTATGTCAGCTTGTTTATCTTACATATGTGGTTGCACGTATAAGAAAAACCAACACAACTTTACTCTTTATGTGACCATAATTTTTTTAAATTATTTGTAAATTTGTTATAACAAGATATCGTTTTAGAATACCTATTTTGAAAATAAAAGAAACTAAATTATAATAATTGGCACATAATTTTGAAAATAATGTATAGATTGCCGCAAATGGGGACTAATAATCAAGCTGACGGAAACGATTTAGCGGACACTATAATTCTTAACGCCCGTTAAGTTTTAAACGCATAATTACACCACGTATGCGTCAGCGCGATAGTCAATAAATTATGTTGGGAAAAAAAAATTATAATTACAAACGTCATTGAACGTTTTATCGATTTTAAGATCCCGAATATAATGATTAGAGGGTTGGGGCAAAAAGGGGTGGATTATTTTAATAAAAATACAACATATATTATAAAGGTTAACAAGAGTCGTGATAAATGTAATCTATACTTATATAGGTATAGCGAATTAATTAATAAAATACTCGTTTTTCAGGATATTTTTGCGTGTTATAATTGAAAAGGAAACCATTGAGGGTCTATAAATGTTTCCTTTACATTTGTCTATTATAGTACGGTATTTTGGAACTGATTACGATGATTATCCGATATACACTTATAATTTATGATTCACACCCTTCCGATTCTATTACGATAATATCAACACCTGTATTTAGAAAGAGACTATATATATATTTAGGAATAAATTTAATGGGTTAAAATGTATTATAGAATATTTCCAAAATTCGAAATTTTCAAATCTATATGTACAACATCGAATAGACACGTGTGTGTGAGATTAATTAAGGTAGCCACGTGATGAGAGCGGTTGTCAGGGATACCTGCCCTACGGATTATCAGTAAATGAAAAGGGGGCATTACCGCACCATACCGCCATATTACAATGCATACAATTTCCAGGATCGATATTATACATATTTACTTTTTCTATTGTGATGTATTGTTTTTATATTATAAAAAGAGGTCTATATATGGATGAGATGGGTAAAGTTCGTGTTTTGAATCTGTAGAGTGAATGAACAGCAAAGCAGCACTGTGGGAGGTGTTTAAACATGTGTTCAAATAAAATCTTATTGTTTTATGCGTAAGTCCGCCTTGGAATCGATGGGGGGTTCCCGACCCAACTTGAAATATGGGCACTCATATCCGGTGTTGGTAATAAACAACACTTTATACCAACAAACCCTATTTTGAATAGAATCAACGATTTTGACTTTATTTTGTTCTTATGTTTAAAATCAATAATAATAACTAATTAGTTAACACATAAAATTTGTTTGTTTCATAAGTTAATAACAATTGTATGTATATAGGTACTTATTATAAATATAGATGAGATACAAATTGAAATTGTCAACAGAACAATTTGGATTTTTTATAAATAATACATATGTATCGCGATAATTCATTCCGAGGACTCATTACTTTTAAACAAACTGATTCCAATCAGCATAGATATTGGTCGCGCCTCAATAAATACATCACCTGGTGGTTTTTCAATCGAAATTCCAGCCTGCGTGTGGCACCATAAATAAAATGAGTCGAGGTGGGAAAACGCACCTATTATAGAATAAATAAATAATTAAATAAATAACCGCTTGTTAGCGAAGTGTGTGGTTTTCTCTTTAGTATTATACCTACTCTATACATATATATATACATATACTTTTTATAGTGGGACGAAGATGATTCGAAACGCCTACACCAAGTGTCTGACAAAGAGAGATATGTGATAAATAAAGTATACTTTAACAAGATGCTGTTAGTTAAGACTACCCCCTGAGGTTGAGAACACTGTTTAAAGCACGCCAAACAACACAACAATAACTATAGCCCTTTGCCAATAAAAGGTATAATTTATAAAATTTGATCTGTGCAAAATATATATCAATATTTTGTTATAAAGGCAATTAAACTAAAAACCTACAAATATCGCTTGAGGCTTTTTCTTATAATTTATAATAGGTGAATTATATTACTATTAAAATGTTGATATAATAAATAAATAATTAAGATTTGTGTAAAATTTTGATAAATATGGTCTGTGATAGAGTTCAAGTTGTCCAGTAGCGCCTGCTGAGCTCTCCTCCTGCGATTTTATCCAAAGAAAAAGAAAACAAAAATAAAACTCCCCAACTAAAATCCGTCTTCCTGCAGAGATGTTTTGTAATAAATCGCCATTTTCCGTGCTCAACGGCACTTTAGAGGCTACGCTCGGTAACTCCGTCTCGGGACTATTAATAAAAGCAAACTGTTTTCTTATTAAAGTTTGAGTTATAAGTCGAGCCAAGATAGCCATCTTTAATCTTGTCTTTACATTATATCGCACGGTGGTTGGATATTTCCTATCTTTTTTTATATTATTATTATTATTATTATTATTATTATTATTGTTGTATTCATTGTTATTGCTCTTGTTTTTTTTTTTTAGTTGTGTATTTCTTTATCGAAACGTGGGGGATGGCAGTATGTAATTTAAAATTTCATTTACGAAATTATTTCGCTATTTATGTAATGATCTGATAGCACGATATGGAAATGGTTATTTTCCATTTTGTGATCGTAAATTGTTTACCATTGCCCATTATATGTATATATATACTTATACCTATATACAGTATAAGCAATGATAACGTTAACCATTATTGCCTGGAACGATTCGTAAATTTGTTAAAAGTTATATTACCTGATCTGATCTTATTCATCATCAAGTTTCAACTATATACATATAAACAATAAACATATATAATATAATACATAAAGTATAAACATATATTGCGGAGAAAATACGACTTTGAGTTTTTGAAATTGTTGTATATGTTGTTATGCAGATAAGAGGAAATTGGAATGTGCCGGTCTTGTGTGTGTGTGTGTTCTTTTAATATAATTAATCGTGTCGACTTCTTGGAGTTGACCATCATAAACACTCTTCTGCGGACTCTCCATTTACCTCTATCGTTTATCTATATAAGAACGTCGTGTACATATTTGTATATTAATTATGATGGGGTGTTTAATCTTGTGATGTTCATCGAAGTCAGAACAACATCAAAGAGGCGGATGGGCGGACTTGATATTGCTATGGTGTGAACCTAGACTAACATATATAAATTGTATATAAAAAAAAACCCTGGATATAGTTTGTTATTGTGGATGGTTGAGACTATCAAACAATCTATAACAACCTATAATGAGAAGCCGCTATTCAAGAATTGATTATGATTAATAGTATGGGATAAGGCGGTTAAAACACCATCTTTACAAAAGTATCAACGACTACTACTATATAACTTCTAATTGTTATATAGTCGGATCTATTATATTAGAATATATACCTAGGTATATTTTATTTCAATTCTCTATTTCATTCATTTAATGTCTCAAAACTGGTAGTTAATTAATGATAATTCGACCAATATCTGAATTTAACAAGAAACGTGAATCTTATATATTTCATATAAGGCTATACTTAAGATTGAAGCGAAAAAAACAAAAACAAAAAGTATAGGTACATCCTCTTCTCGATTCTACCAAAGTACGTGATATTCGTACATTGATTTCATATTAATACCGTGACCAACAAATTATCCATCATATACACGTTAAAATTAGATAATAATAAGTAATAGTATATATCTGTTTCGATACTGTATAGAACGGAAATTAGGTTGTACACAGCTGCAACAGTTATATATTTATGTAAAATAAATCTATACTTGTTTAGGATATAATGTGTATATAAGTATAAGGATGAACTGTATAAAATTTGTAACTATAGCATTAATCGCATCAAAAATAATTGTATTTTGTCTTATTCCTAATCTATTATTTTTGCGTGTTATTAAACAATTTTTCAAATTATGATGGAATGGAAACATTTCAACACAACCAACTTGTTGTTGTTACTTCATTTATTTATTATTATTATTATTTGGTTAAACGAAAAATGTTCTATCTTGTTGACTATATATATATGTATATATACAAGATATTGAAAGTAGGTATACTATTTGGTGTTGTTGCGGGTTTTATATCGTCAAAACATAGATATACGATAAGATCAACCATCACTGCAATTACGTCGAATGTAATGATAGAGTTCGCCCGCACATAGGCCATGTGAGAAATTGATTACAAGTTCCCTTACTATAATCCAACACTTCTCCATTTCACCTTTAAAACTGATTTATGATCTTCATATGGTAATGTTGTATAGTTGTATATTTTAACTGTGTTGTGTTGATGGTGGTGGTATAGTGATGGTTGGCGGCTCTATAACAACATAAAATTTAATCAACACGATTAGTGACCGACAGAGTTACAAATCAGATAAAAAAAATATTTATATACGAGTATCTATAAGTTATCATTAACAAAGAGGAAGAAAAACAATAAGTAGGCTCAGCTGTAATTTGAAAAATTATATCTTAACAAGCTGTCTTGTTGAAATTATAAGCTGTAACGAAGTCTCATTAAAATAAATGATTAATTACTACGAAAAAAAAATTGATTGCGCAATATTTCGTTGATCTCCACTTTTTTTTTTCGTATATTTAGAACAAATTGTTGAGAATTTCGGATTTATACTTTTCAAATTTCCACACTAGAATGTTTACTTTATTAGTGACATCTACTATTGGGTTTAAAAAGTTGAATCGGTGATGTTGTTTTGTTGATTAAACAGGAATCTGCGTAGTGGAAACTTGTCGAAAATTGAATATGGGGGCGCCAAATATGAAAATTCCAAAATTATTGAAATTATAGAATTTGTGTTTATATTTTGTTATTTTATCTAGTAGATGGCACTACTAAACCAATTTGGATAGTTAGGCTGAAACTTATGGGCGCTGAAATTTCAAATAATTTATCTCTACAAAATATTAATAAGTACAAAAAATATGGATTGAAGTGTCTCGAACAATTGAAATAAATGACAATTATTATTTCTCCAAATATTTACAGTGGAAGTAATGGCAATAGATGTAGTAAAATTATTCTAAGTTTCTACAAGAGGAATACCAAACTGATGCTTTTAACGAAAGTTAAAATTTATAAATTATCATTATTATAGCCAATTCACATTTGAGAGAGCACAGGTAAAGCTATCTGTTCAAACCCTCCACACACCGCTACACACGTTGGTAGCTTTTCAAGTTGGCTACTGCAGTTAGGTGCGGTGTGTGAAGGGTTCAAACAGTCCGCCCATGCTCTCTCAACTGTGAATCTTCTATAGTTATTCTGTACAGGTTTGCATTTATATTTTTTAATTTGCATATTTTTAATTTTCAAATGATAGAATAAATATTGATACTATCATCAATACTGAATTTAAGCTTACAAAATTATAATAACGTTGTCATTATATTTTAAATATACATTTCTCTCATTCTATTCTCAGTACTCTAGGCCGTTTATATATGCCCTTATATCATTTCTATACAAATATTTTGAACGAGACTGTACTGTCAACACAGCTAATTGATGTCATTAAATTCACCGGAATTTATCTGGTGTTGACAAACCACCTCTTGATTATTCGCATAATATTCAAAAAAAAATATATATATATATATTAGAATTACCCCACCTATAATAAATATTAAATCAATCAAAATATTGGAAGGATGATCAAATTCAGGATTGACTTATTATTAAATTTCACTTTTTCGCGGAATCTATTTCTATATGTATAGGTATATATAAAAATTAACGGCAATATTTTTAATAGAGGTATGCTATTAATAAATTTTCGACTACTAAAAATGTATTCCTGCTTACCATTAGATTGTAAATACTTTAGTTGGAACGAAGACTTGTTTTATTTTATATTTTGTATTACATTCACGTTAATGGTGATAATATGTATGATGCTTATGTTCTTGTGAAAGTTTCAATCAAAAAAAAATTTATATATATATTTTTCTTATTGAAAACAAGATTTTTTTATGGATCTCTATACAGATTAGAGTTATTTCAAGTAGGAGTTTCACTTAAAACAAAATTATGGTTGTTAATTTTAACAATTTTTTTTCTATTAAAATCAAAATAAATAGAACATGTTCAACGGAAATTTGAACAATACAGAATGTTCCATAAGGATCATTCATTGGATGTAGCTTAAAAAGTATATGCTTTTTTATATGGGTTCTGATTCTAGCGAAACTTGCATATTATCAGTTTCTTTATCTTTCAAAAGCAACTTCTATGTGTGATTAATTTTTTTCGATAAGAAAATATCATGATCTTTTAGTTCATCCAGCGAGAAAAAAATGTGTTCGATCCGTAAAATTTTACACTAAAATCAAAGTATTCTTCAGTAGCCATTTTCATAAAATAAATCAAAAATTCTCTGGAGAAATTTATAAATTAAATATGTATATTTGATAACTTGACTAACCGTCTCATTTAAAAACATGAGGCTTTGCAGATTGAACAATTTCTTGAAAACCGATTAAATTGCGAAGTATAGATCTATTATTTTGGAATCTAAAAGGGTATTCGTGTATAGGGTATTTTATTTGAAACAAGGAATTTGTCATGTATTTCTGGTAGACCTTTCTCTTTCAAAATATTGTTAATGAATTCTCAAGTTTTATAAAACTTCCATTCAGGGCTGTCTTAAGATATTTAGCACCTACGGGCTAATGATAATAATGCATTCCTTGTTACATAAGAAGATATAGTCGAGGGTTGAGAGCGGAAACAAGAGTGTGGTGCTTGGTGAGCTAATTTGTCATCTTAAAAGACTTGCCCTGTGGCTAGGGTAATTCTGCTTCTATATATAAATTTTTATGGAGCGAACTCTTAAAATACTACTCAAAATATAGTTAGTACACACTCGACGTTAGATACTCTATATAGTTGTTTATAATATAATTAGGAACTCTCTAGAACAAAATGAAAAACCGACAAATGAGATTGAGTTGAACTCATCATTTATTGAATTATTCGCATGATAGTTGATCGTTGTGGGACAGCCTGTATATTAAACGTATCATTCTATACAATTGATTAATACTTATTTAAAAGATATGATTGATTATAAAATAATTCAAAATCGATTTAATAAATTGTATGTATTAAAATTAAAATACGATTAACTTTTGACCTGAGTTCCAGTCATTATAATATTGTATTTCATTGGATTCGAATAGAATTTTTCAAACGAATAATTTTTATATGTCTGTCGTGTCTTATTAGTTATCAACTAGAGAATTAATAATATGAATATTTAGACTTTTCTCGATTTTGCTTTCGAATTATTGACATCTAATTCAATGGTTTCAGATTCAAAAGCTATTTATGTATTATGGTTTTGGTGTTTTTTTAGGGTTCTTTTCAAATTATTCCATAGAAATATTCAGAATGATAAGATCACGAAAATATATTAACTTCTGTTCAAGGATTATCTTTTTATTAGGTTTATTATTAGATAACATATTGGCACAATGACCTTTGAATTTCAACTACCTACTATATAACGAAATAAGTAGGGAATAGTTAAATTTAATCAAGATTAGTGGATATTAGTTTTCATTGGGTTTATTAGATTTAATCAAATTCAATTAGTTATGATAATGGTTGAATTTGTTTGAAAATAAATGAGATTCAATCAAATTTTTTTGTATCTACAATGGTCAAGTATTGAATGTATAGCAACAAATCATTTATCTTTTATTATTTAATGTTTTATTTATTCGGTACTAAATTCGGTGAATACAGAACTACAACATTCACAAAAAGTAATATGGGAGGATCAAATAATTTAATATTGAACTCATCTTATATTTTTTATTTATAAGTAGGTAGGTACTGTTTTATTCTCAATTCTGGTATGATTAAACTATTCGAAATTGATAATAATGTAGGAAATTAGAATTTATTGAGTCAAATAAATACCTAAGAAGATTTTATTATAAGATAAATCTTATCTAGAGAATGTCACGTATTTCATAAAGTCTGAATATTGTTCTGATTAAATTTATAGAGTGGATACAGGTCAAAGGGTTCTAAACATATATAATCGAACAACATATCTTCGAAATAATAGCATGCACAATTCGAGATATTCTATAATTATTATTGAAATGAATAGAGATAGAGAATATCTGTTAAATTGGGGAACTATCATCTCTGATATCTAATAGGAATTGACTTTCCTGAAAAAAAAACTATTAACGGAGAAATTTCTTGGGTAATCATTATAGTTTTGAACTTGAAACAGTTAATGTCTGAAGTTATATAAGCAAGCTTACAATTGAACGAGTTGATTTAATTATACCTCAATTTAATGCGAAATTAATTGAACTACTATATAATCATATTCAGTTGGAGGAAATTTTCTTGGTTGATTATTATTTTTTTATTGATTTCTCTGCAGATGTTCCTTTTATATGTTTTTGGCATTTTTTTCCCTAAATGTTTATTTATATAATTTATAAATTCTTTTTGTTCCTTGTTATTTTATTTATAGATTAGTACGTGTGTATTTTGAAATTTGTTTAAAACACTATGGTTTAGATGTCGATATTTAGTGCTGTCAATCAAAAGTCTATAATCAATGGAACAAATCGTATATAGATTTGCAAAATAATCCAAATCCAACTCTTTATAGAATTTTTTTTGACAAAATTCCGTCAAAGCACTTACAAATTTCCCAATTAATATATATATATATATATATATATGTATAGTTAATGGCATATTCGATTAAATTGTGAATTGATTTTTCTCTCTCTATATATATACAGGGTGTTATACTTAATAATATGTAATTATTTTAATGGGCGACTCCTGAACCAATTTTGAATCGAAAAGTTCATATAAACGTGTGTCCTGAAATGGTTTGTTTTCTATATATAGGTTGCTGAAGTTTATACTTTTTCTGAGTTTTTATCGAAAATTTCAATAATCGTTTGAGATATATTACACAATTTGTTTTTTTTATGAAATAAAACCACATATTTTTACCCCGAAAAGCTTTTTTTCTCAAACCTGTGACGTAGATACAGCTACACGTCAATACAATTTTAATCAAAAAGTGTGTTATGCCACTGATTTTTGAGAATAATTATTTTTTTTATTAATTATCATACAATTTGTAACAAAAAATGCTTTTTCCATTTTTGTCTTAAGACTTGAGGTTTGCGAGAAAATAATTATTACTGGGTCGATGTGAATATAGATATATATACCTATAAACTAAAGTTGGAGAAATAGTTAAATAATAGTCTGTATTTACAAATAATTTTTGCTATTTGTAACAAACGTAATGTTGATTGCAGAATTATGTTTATAAAAAAAAATGTTGGTAATGATCCCCTGCGAAAAAAACAACAACATTAACACACTCTGTATATTGAGAACAGAGCATTTTAGGAGATAAGTTTATATGAACCCATTGAAATAAGTACATATATCGTCAAGTAACAGCCTATATACATACATATAAAACCGTATTTTTCTCTGTAGATTTTTCAATTTAATTTAATTCGTTGGAATTGATTTGATTAAATTTCAATGTTGATTTGTTAATTATATTTTTCCAGGAAAATTTCCGACTGCAACCTTTTATTGTTATAAATTAATCAATAAATTTGTTTTTCATCATTGAAAGATTTGCATGGGGAATTGCTGATTTGCATATAAATTTGAATTTGTTCAAAAAAATTCTTTCGAATTTGAGTCGATTTATTTTCCACCCGATGCCTGTTAGTTTTTTTGTCGTTTCAAAGAATTTTCAGGTTCTCTTTTATTGTAGGATTTCGTCAGAAACTCATAGTAGTGAATTTTTTTTATTTTTGTTGAGAGAGAAAGCAAAAACGATTTTTATAGTAAACTTTCAGGGTTAATATAGCGTGATAAAGATCTTTGTATATTGTGCTAGATTTGAGGACCGCAATTTTATGAATGAAATACGAAATACGTATTTTATTCGAAAGAAATGTTAACTAATTGATTAATTTTATTTAAAGAGTGGTGTTTTCGTATTATAAATTCATGTAGGAGTTAGAGGTGGAGAAAAAACACCATTGATATGTTGGAGTATCGTGTTAAACTGGTGCGCGCTCCACCACTAACAATGTGCCAGTCTTTGATCCACACCGATCAAGTTTGGATGTGGTACGAGCTTTTTTGGATAACAAACGATAGACACGCGTTTTCTAACAAACAATAATCAAAACAAATCAAAAAAAAAAAGAAGAAAACCTCCAAAATTTGTGTCATGTGAATAACTTATGTCTATATTTTTTCATTACAATTGTTCTTCCATCTCAATTAATTGTAAGTAATCATATGATTTTGGATGTTGCCAATGATGTTTTTTGTTTTGATTATAATTTTGGGATTTGTTCAACGGTATTCTATTATCCTTATCAAGGTTAAACAACTATTATGTGGGTAAAGTTGTGATGATATGGATAATTTCCGGGAGATCTTTTGGATAATAGGATATATTATTATATTATATAGCATGTTTATGTATTTTCATTTATCTCAAATTTTTGTTTAACAAACTATAATGATAATTAATAATTAATAAATATCGATAAAGGAAATGACGTTGAATATATAGATTCATTATTATTTCAATATAATAAATAACTATGTAGATATTTCTGTTGGCTATATCTATTTATCAGGTACAATCATTAAAAACAACGAATACACGAAATAAAAAGTTTGGATTTAAGCCAAGTTTATGTACAATATGCAAAACTAATCGATCATAATAATATAATAAGTATTAGTATATTAAAAATAAAATTCTATTCTATAACTACACGGAATTATGTATATTACAATTAAAAGATGATCAAACTAATAAAATAATAATGTTTATAACAAAAATTTATATATACACGAAATTTTCATTTACATATTTGAAAACTTAACCAAACATACTTGTAATTAAGCCGTTTACAATGATAAATAATTGATAATAATCAAATAAAACACCACCACCACCACCAAAGTTCCCAACTAATTTTTAAAATAATTAATAATTTCTAATTTAGTACTATATACATATAGGTATATATATATTGTTTGTTAGTTCTGAAGCCACACAAATTACAATTGAGTTATTTATATTATCTAATTTGAAAAGTTGATAATTGTATGTTGGTTGGTTACTTCTCTACAATTACTTAATTAAAATTAAAATCTCTGATCAAAGGTAGAAGGAATTATAGAAAAGAGATCTTGACGAATATTGAAATTAAATTTCATCAACACAATATTCCAATTGTCGAAAGAAATAATTAAAGTTGACTATGCAGATTGCAGATTACGAATCAGTATAATTTCATGATTATGAAGTATTAATAATTGTTGCAACGTTTGGAATAAAAAATTTGAACTATAATTCGATCAAATTTGTTAATAAATTAACTTTGTTGATTTTTTTCTTGTAATTTATTAATTAAATTCATTTATCAAAATGGAATCATGAAAAAGTTGTAGGTGTTAAATATTCTACTTTATAATAACAAGGAACAATATTAAATTTATAGCATCGAAAATTTACTTTATAATATAATTTATCATTTAGCTTAATTAAAAATGGAGCCATATGCTGTTATAGTTATAATATTTCATTATTGTAAATTTTATCGTCCAAACGTGATAATTAGAAAAAAATTATTAATTTTCCAATTTTCCTTAAGTTAAAATTGCCCTTTAAGTGTCCGGCGAGATTTATGAATTGAAAATATATTTCTTCTATTTTGCGTCTATAATATAGCGTTGTTGAGGTAACAAAAGAAGTGTTCTAATGAAAATGGAGTGCTTTAATTGGTAGTGTGCCTTGTAATATTTAAATTATTAGAAGTGTACCTTCATGAAAAAAGTTGAGTGCTCTATTTAAGTAATAATCAACAGTTTGCTTCTGATTACGAATATTTCGATAGTATTCTAATTATACTCTTTGAAAATCCGATAATTGTTAGAATAGGAACTCATTGTTATTTGTGAAAGTGCAGATATATTTGTGACAATAATGCAAATCTTCTAGAATAACTATTTCTAAAAAAGTTTAATTGAATGGGATGTTGTAATTTGAGTCTATAATTTTCTAATTCTAGAAATTATTGAGAAAAATTTCGATTGAATTCAATAAGATTATTTGTGTCTATAAAAGATTATTTCCAAATCTGTAATTTCCCATCTGTTTATTGTTGTTGATAACACAGAGATCGATCAAATGTACGAATTTTCATTTGATGGGGCAATTTCTTCCGCATTATATTCTATTTTATTCTATCCAGTAGTATTAGTTTCGATTGAATTGTTGTTTTTCTGTTTCAATTAGCTTTAGTTTTTCCAAGTGTTTTTCATCGATTTTCTAATCAATGTCTTCAATATATTTGTATCGTTTAATTGCTGTTCTCTCAATCGTTCACAACTTTATTATTATTATTATTATTATTATTATTATTATTATTATTATTATTCAATTTCATTGTTATCATCGAGTTTGTTGTATTTTCTATGATATTTGTTTTTTGAGACAAGT
>JAZBGX010000153.1:34944-46240 GCA_037414775.1 Zonitis immaculata
TAAACGAGAGGTATCTATGTAGTTAGTTTTTTAATCTTTCTCTAAATGGCATTATAATTTGGAGTAATAGTACTTGAAGTTTCGATAAATATTATTCTTTCGTGATTTTTTTTCATTTCTTTTGATTAAGAAAATATTTAATTAATAATATAGGATTTCTCGATTTTCTTTTTCCAATCTGTATAGATATCCATTAAAAAAATTTTAAACCTTAGTTTGTGAGATTATTCTTTCTCTTCTATATATATAGATATATATTGTATAATTTCCTTTTGAATTAGTATTTCATATTGATGATATCTTTCATAAGAAATTATCCAATACCTACATTTAATTAATGAAATTTGATCCAAAGAAAAAAATTACATATATAATTGATAAGTTTCGTCTATTTATATAAATGTAGAACTTCTTCTTTATATTATTGCCGGATTTAGGCTTAATTCTGGGAAATTGAAGTACCTCCATTTCCTTGATGAATATGAAACTACGCCTCCAAAATATAACTTGACGTTAAATAATAATTTTACTCAAACTTTTACATTTCTTGATTATTATCAGTATAAATGTTGACTAACTGATAAGGAGAGCGAAAATAATTTTTTAAAATATTTATAATTATTCAGAAATAGTCCAAAATCGTCTTATTATAGAACTAATTGTAAGAGATTAAAACTTTTCGAAATGAGTGTAGTTTTTCTGGGATTTTTTTGAACAACAGCAAGGACCGACCCGCACGTCCTAATTGGAAATTGAGTATAGAGCGTCAAGATAACTAGACCAAAGAAATTTTTTTCTAGAAAACTACAATAAAAAAAAAAATGATTCAAAACATCCATTAGTCAAAAAAGAAAAACAAATAAAATCAGACAAATTTCGGCACAATTGCAAATGGAAACTCATTTGTTAGGTAAATGTAGTATGAAATACCGCTTATTATTAAAATCAAACATCGAGTAAATTTATTTCATCTAAAATATCTCAATTCATAAACAAATATGTTATTGAGTTTTGATTTTGATTTATTCGTGATTATTTATGAAATGGTAACTAGGTGAGAAAATACAACTTTATCTATTTAAGAAGAGGTGTTCGATAATACCTGAAGAACATTTCATTTTACATTACTCTATAGAGAAATAGAACGAAAATTTGAGTATTTTGGTTTGTGATGAGTTGATTTTTTTCCAAATAATTTAAAAAATAAATTAGATAGTCAACATGTTGTAAATGATAACATTCAGTGCATTAATAATTACAAGTTCAAACAACTAATCAATTGTTTGGGCAATGGATTGTGGTGATAATAAACCAACCAATTATTGTTAACTGATTATAGTTGACAACTAATGCAATAATAATAATAATAACAATGCACATTCAAAATTTAATCACTACGTTATGATAATTAATTTTGGAAATTCAACATCTCAAATAATAATAATGTTAAAATTCTGAAAAAAATTTGATAGGATAAAAATTATGAAATATTTCAAGTTGTCTACCCAGTGTTATTCATAAAAACAGTAAAATAAATCACCAGTTTTTTGGTTGTTCTTGTGTTGGATGGAAAATATAAAAGACACTACTTTATATTGAATAATTTTTTATTTTTTTGGGAAAATAACTGTTGTGTAAATGGAAACTTTTCAATTTGATATATTTCTAGGATGAAAATCGGCATTAATAACAGTTATTCGTATTTATATCTGATTACATTTATATTAACTATCGTCAATAATAATAAAAGCGAATTAAAAAACAATTTTAACGATCGATATTTTTATTAATTCTCATTCAACACCAACATAGATCGAATATTTAACAAATATTTATATTATAACAGTCAGTAAATTATAACCAAATATTTACAATATGTAAACTTTCCGTTTTCAAATACTTAAATTTGGTACAGATTATTACTGTAAAACTATAAGAAATGCCACCAGAAATTTACCAACACACGGTAGATATTAATTATCAATTAAAAAATTTAACGACTGTATAATAAAATAGAAACCCAAAAAAAAAAATTATTTACAAAAACAACACAACTATTAAACAACCAATGAATTAGTCACAAAAATTAAATGGGCTCCATTCTAGGATGTATCTTTGTTGAAATTAGATTTGATGTTTGTTCGATTTTTATTGTGATTTACAATAAGTTTTTTTTGTTTTTTTTTTGTTTTGTTTGAGATCCATATCAGGGCAGTTTGCCAATTCAGATTTTGAATAAATAAAATTTTGCATATATGTAAATTTGTAATATGATTTTGTGACATTGAATTTTCTTCTATTATCATATTATTAACAATTCGAATAAATTATTTTCGCATAGATTTATGACAAAATTTTAAACATGATAAAAAATGCACGTTTTTAACGTTAATTAGTGGCTTCACAGTCTTGACTATATCAATTTTTTTATGTCTTATGATAATAATTGCTATAAAAGTATGATCGATTGTTACAGTATTTTATAAAGTTTCTATATATTATATAGTGTTACGATAAAAACAGAAAATCTATTGTTCTAATCCTTTATTGTGTCAATTCAGGAAAGTTTGCGGTAAAAGTGAAAAAAAAGGAACAATCACTATGGAAGAGAAAGAATCAAACAAGAAATCTTCATCTTTATATTTCCTTTTATTATATATATTTTTTTCTCGTTTATTTCCTCCAACAACAGTTTCCTTTTATTGTATATGATCCGGAAAATCAAAATGCCATAAATTTTCACAATTCCTCTTTTCAAATCATGAAAGTAGGGAATTAAGTTTTGTATATTTATAATATTATTTTAATATGAATTCGATCATAATGAATTATTTATTGAGTTGCACTCGAAATAGATTTTTAACTGTTATATTGGAAAGTATATGTTTATTGTTTGTCGAATAATTGAAAATATACAATATGATTCATTCAGGATTGTTCATAATTTCTAAAAGTAGGATACTTTTCACCAAAATATGATAATTGAGCTTAATATGTCGCAATCAGGAAATGTTTGTGTAAAGTTGGTGGATGCGCCACACGGTTAACCTATTATAGAAAAGCGAATAGCTCAAAATGCGATAGAATTATAGATTGATTTTATATAAAATTAAATTAACCTTTTAGATTTTCAAATCACTAAAGTTATAGGCCACTTATTTTTTGTAGTAACAGGGTATAATTAATGCGTTTCAAAGAAAATGCCAAATTCAAGATTGGATTCGTAATTTTCATATTGGAAAACATAAACCAACCCATATTATCGAATTGGTATTGCTAGAAATTACAGATTTATTGAGAAAATTCAAGTTGAAATACCAATACAGTAATTCGTGAGCTTACAACATTTGTATAGGAAGCATTTGAAGCTCAATCAGTATATTTTAATTGTGTGCGGTATATCTCCAATTTAGAGACTTATCCTGAATTGTCTTGTCTAATAATTTTGTTTTGAACTTTACTTTATTTCAACAATTTTTCTAAAAAAAAAAAACCTCCCTATTATTGCGCCAATGATTAATGTATGTATCTTTCACTTCTTTTATTTCTTAAGTGAGTCTAGTAGACATTACGCACTACACGAAGATAAATGAAAATGTTTTGTTTAAGATGGGTCCTCAGAAAATATATAAGATATCAGTTTTATGATCGTTCCTATATAACCATTGGAATCTCAGTTATAGAAAGGGAATCGGATAAATTAGGGTAAAATTGCGTATTTTTATTCAATTCGATTATTAATTAATCCAAAAAAAGCGTTATCTCATTTTGCATTCAACATTTCCCATCATCATCAATTTAGCTTGTCAAACAATAAGTAGTAGTATTAAACTTTTCGAATTCTAAATTATTAGCATTAGAAACATTTTACAAACAATTTATTTATGGAATAGTTTTAAATCTTTGAAATTTTTTTACTTGTAAATATCACTTCATTATTGGTAAGGATTTCTGAAATCTGAAAATCTGTAACAGGAATCTATCTAATCTTGTTTTTATAGAGCTTTATCATCAAAAAAAAATTTGGCCTCTTCAAATAACTCATGAATAAAATTAAAATGTAATTCAAATATTTCGGAAACTATAATTAAGTTTTATTTCTATTAACTAAATATAAGTGAATATAATTTTGTTTCCATAAAAATCGATTTCACATCTATCTCAATAATTGAGATATTTCAATAGACAATAGACAGATATGCGGAAATGTGTTTTGTTATTTTTCGTTTTGTTATAATTTATGCATAGATATATAAATAAGTTTTCCTACAGTTTTCCTTTTTGTCATATACCTATATATGGAATTTCAGTTTTCCTTTGAGCATATTCCATATATAGGAGTAAATTTGAAGATTCGAAATTTACGATATACATAGGTGTAGGTTGTTTTAGGTTCGGTCAGTTGTTTTTTAGATAAAATTTAAATAATGTCAATATATTATGGTAAAGAGAATTGAATAACTTTAGTTTGGAAACATTTCCAGTCGCTTATATAGTGAGTTCGACAAAATTCAGAACAATTACAATAATTTCAGGAATTTATCGATTCTAGAGAGTTTTAATAAATATCATTCTTTTGTTTTATACAATCGTTAATTTAACATTAATTATTTCTAGGATTTTCTGTTGGATAATTCGTTTAAGTAATTCAACTAGAAAGCAATATGATAGTTGTATACAAATATGTATAATAGAGAATAAAATACGATGAAAAATATTAGAAAAATAAAAAATAATAAAATGTTATGTTCGTCCTTTAACAAACGATGAAATTTCAGATTGGCACGCTTCATTCATTCTTTATACCTATATACAAGTATTTTTGTTTTGTTTGTTTCCGTAAACTAAATTGTATACTATACAATGACTACTAACCTCGTACAGATAGTTATATAAAAATTATATTATCGTCCATTTATTTACCAACAATAGTTGGGTTTACATTGTCAGGAAATGTAGTTGTTGTTATATAGATACGTTTCAACAGACGCTAATATCATTCCACATATGATAAAAAACTATATAATGTTGATATAAGAATCACATATAGGACATATTTACGATTATCAAGTTATTGTTTAAGTTGTTTTATTATTATTATTATTATTATTGTTATTATTATTCTTGAATTAAAACATTGTAACAAAGTAAAACGTACATATATCAACATAGTTGATAGAGAGATTTAACAATGTTCCTCTAAAAATCAATTTCTACTGTTTTATTTGTTCCTTGTACAATTTTACAGGTGGTTAAATTTAAAGACAGACTTTAACTATCAATATAAAGTTGTATATTTATAAATTATTTTATTATAATTCGCTCATCAATTGCCGGAAGCTGTCCAAATAGCCCATCATCGACTCTGATAATAAACTGAATTTATAATTTGGATTTGTTTTTAAATTCCAGAAACAATATTGTATATTTATTGTGGGTACAAAGAAAAAACCAAATGAAAATTAAAATTTCAGAGCAATCCTAATCTAAATCGTGATCTTGATCTTTATAATTTTGTTCTTGAAGATCTCACCTTTCTCATTTTATAAAATATGATCTAAGAAAGATCATAAATTTATTGTTTGAATCGCGTTTTCGAAATATATTCAGGAAACTGATTCTGCAGGATAGGCACGTACAATTAACGATCTTTCCATTAATAATAAATATTTTTTATGATCTAAATATTAAAAATTATTAGAATGGGGAAGATATTATAATATTCAGATTTTTTTTTTTTTGTTACGTTTCAAGAATTTATAATTTTCGATATAAAATTTATGGGATTCCCTAATAATAATTCTTGATATGAGGGGAATATTTATCGATCAAGTTCAAGAATCGTAAACTGTATGTTGATTATTTTTAATGTGTTACCTATTGGGCAATCGATATTTACGTCTATAAAAGAAATGGAATTTTTTTTTATTTTAAATAATTTTGTTTAAATTAATTAACAAAAAGAAGCTGGGCTCTGTTCTATAAAGTTTGTTGAATGATTGACACAATCTTGGCCTTATAAATAGTTTCCTGAATAATAATATTAATTATAAAGTTGGGATTGTTTTGATTATTGAATGTTCGCCAATTTACAAATCATTTGGTAAATTATATCAATACGAATCTGTTAATTTTTTTCATCGATAATTGAAATTTCTGATATGGGAGCAATTGAATTCTAGCTTTGCTATAATTTGAGTTATGTTCATCATCCTATATAATTTGCAAAAATAAATTGAGTTATAACTATTTTTTTTTTTTTAGCTTTTAAATAAACAATGCGCTTTCTTCAGTATCAAACGAAAATAATCGAGTCTGATATTGTTTTATTACTATGATTGCTGTGTTTTGAGAATAACTTTATATGAAATAAATATATTGGTTTCATTTTCAGTTAACAACATCGATGGCTCATACACGTTGAAGAAACATGCTGTCATCATTACAAATTCAATCGAATCAAGACAAAATAGAATGCTACGAAACATTTTTAACAAACACAACATGCAATCAGACATCATTGTTAACATTGAATTGTATCGAATTTGGAGAAAAATTCGTCGATTTTCATTGTGAATTGACACAAAATTCAAGTTATAATTGTGAAAATTGTCTAGACAATACAACAACAAACGAATTATTATACGATTATTATTTCAATAATAGTATTAGTGAATTTATTTTGAGAACTTATCAATGGCAACAACACCAGCAACATTGTAATTTATTCAATGATAGTGGTGATGTTTATTGGACGTGCAATAAAATTATTAGTGAACTAACTACTGGAACAATATGGGCTAGTGTGAATTACGATTGGAGTTTCTTGTTTGTGGTTGTGTTCATTGTTGCTGGTGGTATTGGAAATATACTTGTTTGTCTTGCTGTTATTTTAGATAGACGTTTACAAAATGTTACAAATTATTTCCTATTATCATTGGCAATTGCTGATTTATTGGTTAGTTTGTTTGTGATGCCATTAGGAGCTATACCTGGATTCCTTGGTAAGTTAACATACATATTTACATATTGTTTGAAAAAAAAGCGAAACGTTTATACAACATTATTTTTCAAATATAATGCTACCATTCATATAATATCCACAAATCCGGTTACTAACAATGAAAACAAATAGGCAAATGTGATTTTAGTTATAGTCATGAATAATACTGTTGATATCAACTTTTTGTTACATTTATGCTCTAAACAAGATATTGTAAAATGAATAATGAAGGCAATTTAATTACTGAATTCAAAAAACGACTTACAAAATTTGATCTCCAAAATTTTTATGAGGAAATTTGCAGAAAATTGCGTCTTTAGTGTTGAATTACAAATTTTATAATTCTATTTGTTCCATCTATACAATTAATTGAAGAAAATTGAAAATGCTTAATTTATACAAATTGGTTTTAGTTTTAGTAAGTTTGAAACGGTTCGATCAAGTCAAACACTCATAGTATCTTCGTTATAATTACTGAGCTTAAATAAATTTCCACTCAATTATACCTTTGAGATACATACATTTCGTAATATAATTTCCAAGACACTCAATATAATTAAATTTCGTTTATTTCAAAGGAAAAAATAAAACTCGCATGTTGGTACAAGATTTCTATTATTGTGATTTAATTGCAATTTATCTTTTATTAAAATTATGATTTTCAAACATATCACAGTGAGGTAGGTACTTTGGGAAATTTGTTTAGTGTCAAAAATTGTGCAACTCAGCCTCTAAGCCAAAATCATTTATGTGACAAGATTAATTGACAATTGGCCTTTATTTTTATATCGCTTGAGTTTTTTTTTTCTACTGTAATTGGTGATAATTTGATTCAAACAATTCTCGATTATAAATAATAAATTAAACATATTTTTATTATTTAAATTGAAGGCAATTAAGAAAATATTTGAGCTGAAACCGGAGATTGAAATTCCGGAAAATTTCAAATTTCTATTTTATTTTATTGATATCAACTCTATAATTGTACGCTTTTTTGACAATTTAAAAATTCAAACTAATGATTTTAATAAAAAAAAATGAGTTGAGCTTTTGTCGAGATGATATTAGACAAATTTTTATATATTTAATAATTAAATAAGAAAAACCTATAATGAATATTACATACAAACCGTTATTTCTTGAACTTTACAATACGTTCAATAAAATTGGAGATATTTTTCTCTAAAACAAATTTCACAGTCAATAGAATATCGAGAGAATCAGAAATTTTATAACTTCAGCTATTTGATGATATCAAATAATATAACTTAATATAAAAAAATCGATAGCTTTTTATGCACCCCCGCCCTCACAATCAGAAAAACAACATTTGGCGTACAAATTCAACAAATATAGAAATTTATGCTAAATCCAAAATTCATAAGAATGACATAGATATATCTATAATTTAGATTTGTACACTTTTCCTTTATCTCCCAAAATTGTATACAGTTTACATTGATTAACAAATGTTTTATTAACAATGAACGTAAAGCTAGTTCCATGTTTTCACGATTTTCTAACCAATAGTAAATCTTCTTATAAATAAACCACCATCAATTGAACCCTAAATAAATTTATCTGGAAAATCTCCTTATATTGGAATTTGCTTTTTTTTTCAAGGTTCCTTCTATATAGTAGTTGACTATATACCATAACGATATAAAATGTGGACCTATCGAGTTTGATTCGAAATAGAGAAAAAAATCAAGTCCAATATTTGAAACTAAATTACTGTTGATTTGACGATATATATTTCCGCCGAGCTTAATATAGATCAAGAATTGACTATTTTCAAATAATATATTGACTCTTAGATCATGATGGCGAAATTTTCAATTCAGTTCCAACAATTCTATTTAACAATACTGAGTAATTCGAAATAGAAAAAAAATATAAATTTATTTGATATTTTATTTCAATATGAAATGTATATTATATTGAGACATTATTCGAAATAGCTCATGAAATTCTTTCCAAATTTCCAACATATAAGAAAGCAATATTTGATTACCAATAACAACATCAACAACAACAACACAATAAAGAAAAATATGAGTGTCTGATAATAATAAAATACGACAGTGGATTTTTCTACAGAATATTAAATAGTCTCTCGTCTGACTGAATAATGTAGAGCCTATTAATTGTGTTTTTGTTTCACGCAACATTAATTTAGGCTATGCAATTTATACGAGTACTTGTTTATTTATCCGAAATTCCAATAATTTTCTTATACATATATGGGTATATAGAGAATAATTAAATTGGTTATAGTCAGTAGTTTTTTCCCCTTCTATTTATTAATTGAAATTAATCGCGCTTTCAGTTATTTGATTAATTGATTTGGCAACTAATTGGATTATTCAAAATTGATGTTTGATGTTGAATAGATTTTAAGGCGAACGAAAATGGTGGATGCGCCAGGATAATATTTTGATCCCAATACTTATCGTTAGTATTATTTGTTGTCAAGATATTTTTTAATGATCGATTGTTTGTTCCTTGAACGTATAACTGTCAAAATTTATCATGCTTGCACAATAATATGGAATTGTAACTCTAGAGGCTTAGTCGAAGAAAAAAAAAAAATTGCTACTTTTCTTATTCTTTTAAACGTCGTTTCGTGACAATTGTTAAATCAATAAAATTATTTTGTTATTCAATCTTTTTCTAACAGTCTTCCAGTTATTGTTAATTTATCATTAAATTAAGTCTAGCAGAATTGAATCGATACATACAGCTAACTTTCTTGTTCTTTTTTTTTTCTGTTTATTTACTATATACAAATAGCTCCTAGTTTTCCCATTTTCTGTCTACATCAGTTAGTTTAATGACTGATAATTCGGGATAGTCCGATTTTCATTCCAATAAAAAAAAGGTTATATATATTTTTTACGTACAGTACATGTGTAGTAGGTATATTCTTAAAGAAAGTTTCAGTAAAAAAACAAAATGAAGAAAAAAAATCTTTCCAATGTTATTGTGAATGGAAAAATTATTGTAGGCAGAAAAATAAATGTCAGTATAGTATGATACTGTCGTTTAAGTCAAATATTGTTTTATCGAATGTTCAACAAATATCATAATACGGTCGCTTTTTTTCTAAATCGTGATTTAGCTATTCGGCAAACTGTAACAGATAGAGAGACTCGCTTTAATGGAAAGCAAGTTGTTGAATGAATCACAGGGTAATTAAAACAAGTCATTTGGTGCCACTATTTTAATTAGTATAATTGTTTTTGAAATATTGATGTGTAAAAAAATAATTCTCCAGTATAGCAACCATTATTGATCTGCCTCAATTATATGCAGCGTTATATCTTTATTCGATCGACATTCTATTTATTACGGTTTCCAATATTGATAGTAGATATTGAATCCCGATAAAAAAAAAAAACAGTCGTATATATATCGAGAAAGTTTATCTGATTTTGTATAAGTATTTCGATCACGTCATATATTTTAATTCTATTTGCACGCCATTTTAAATTTAAAATATTGTTTATTTTACGAAGAAATCCCCTATTTTTTAATAGATATGAATACAATCAAGTCCCAACTTATTGTTGTTGTTTTCTTTCTTCTAGTTATCATCATCGTCATCCCCTTATTTCTTGTTTCCGAATAGAATTAGACTATGCAATTTTTTTTTTCAATTCCTTCCCAATTTTTATCTACATTATTTTTATTTATTTTCTCAATATGTATATACATATAATTTTTTTCAATTTTACGTTAATATTGAATTTGCAAAAGTCGACATAATTTCCTATTGAAAAGTTCCAATTTCCCTTATAAACGTTTTATAAAATCGAATTGAATTAGAAAATCTTCTAGTAAATATAATTTGAATTTACTAACAGAAATATGTCAGAGCAAGATAGTTTATTATTAGATAAAGGAAACAAACTATGTCAATTTTCTAGAAGAGACCTTTATTTCTCTTGATAAATATCCGGACAGTAATTTTTTTTTGTAATATTAAAAATGTGTTATTGTTGTTATTATCGATTGAAACATTACAGTCACCTTAATAATTGAGACGAAATGAATGATTGTGGATTGGGAACGGTTTTTTTTTTTTTTTTTGGTGTTTATACTTAGCTTGTGAATTTTTGTGACAAAAAGTTATTAAATATCTGTTCGATTTGTTTACATAACGATTGGAAATATGAAAAAAAAAAGTTTATCTGTTTAAAAGAATAAAATAAATCCTTGGCAATCAGTCCCCAATCAATTCCATATGATGATATTCAGCAAAATAAACACGTGCCATCATTTCTAGAAATT
>JAZBGX010000154.1:4302-16072 GCA_037414775.1 Zonitis immaculata
CGGTTATAGCCGTTTCAAATTGATATCGATTTATGCTTTGCTATCATTCAGATACCATTAGGCTTATTCACTTGTCGATATACATAATCATTTCATATGTCATATTTACTGATTTTATATAGAGGGATAATAAAGGGGGTGGGCGTTATTATTATTGGTCCTTCTCCACTCTCTCTCTCTCTCTATCTATACTATAATCCAGAAAATTCAACTTGAATTGTTGTCAATTTCAGTACAGAATATAGATATATATATGTATATATCGACTAAATAGATATATACCTCTGATTTGGTTTAATTGTGGTAATTAGTAAATTTAATGTAAAACCCTACAATAGATCGATGATAGATATGTATATACCTATATATGAGAGAGAGAGAGAGAGAGAGAGAAAGAGAGAGCTAGATAAAGAGAGTTAATAGTGAATCAATGTCAATCGAGTGCATACGGTTGTTCTCATATGAAAGATGGATGAATGCACTCCTAAATGAACCAATCTATTTTAGTTTAGTTTAATGGATGGATAACAAATGTTTGACAAAATTACACTAGATGGTCAAAATTACCTCTCTATCATCAATTCTATATACATATATATATATATCTAACAACACAAATCAATAATACAATTATAATTCAATTGACGCAATAAATTATTTAATTGAATAAGAAAAATATAAAAATCAAATTATCAACTACATTCATTTGTTTTCAAATAAATAAGCTACTACTCTATATTGCGATAGGAGTCATAAAATATTTGGAACAAAAAAGAAAAGTTTCCAGATCTTTCATCGTTGCAATTTTAGTTTTCCTCGTTTTTCTTGTATATATTTCTATTTTCTGTTGTACATAACTCTGAGAATAGATCAATTTAAACTTTTACTATAAACTAGAAGTTCGAGTACTTTTCAGGGATCATTTCAAGATAGATCGATTACAATAGATCACTTTCACTATTCAACAAATTCTCCTCTTCTAATTTTATCGTTTTCTTATCGAATATCGATCACGTTTTTTGCCTATCCCTTCTTCAAGGAAAACTCATCAGCTATTAAAAAAATAAATCAAATTTATTGATCGTCGTTCCCTAACCAAGCTCAGTAATTTTTCTTTGGGTCACTAGCGCGTTATGAGTGTTTTATCGTTGTCCTGTAATGATAGCTGAAAGTTATTTCTGGACGAGTACTGTTTGTACTTGCTGGATTTGATTACAATCGATTGGCTTGTGTCTATAGAACTGAGAATAAACCATTCCGGTTGCTACACAAAAAAATCTTTCTTGGATCAGAGGAATGTTTGTTCCACAACAAAAATTGAATAATTGTCGCATCAAATGTAAGAGGAATCATATTTAATTTATTATTATTCAAATTTTTTAATGATTGGTTTTATCTGGCAAGTTTTCATCGTCCAATTAAAAAATTAAAGTGTGTTGTTGTTCTCAACGATATGATGATGATGATGATGACATAAATAAAAATTCAAAGTTTTATATTTCGTATTGTTCGAAATATAATTATTTTAATTGCACAATGTCATTTATAATCATATCAGTTCATAATTTAATTGAGCACGACAATTTTTATATAAATATATATGCACTAATTTATTACAATGTACAAATAATTTTTTTATTTTCATACTGGTTATACCTATATATGTTTTATTGTTTTTCTGAAATAAACCAACATGTTATATAAATGATATATACCCATATATACTTATATATATAGGATGTTGTGCATATTGTTATAGTTGCATTTTTGCAATATCGTCGAATTCACTGATGCGCAACACACAAATTTCATCAATTCGCTGAGACAATAGATAATTTACATACAAAGGTCTATTGTGCCGCACTTTGCTTCTGGCTTATTTTTGCTATATGATCAAAAATTCCCCTTTTAGTTTTTTTTTTTTATATATATATTTGACCGAAAAATCATGCCTAACTGTTACAATATAAGATTTTTTTTTATTGGAATCTGATTGTTCTTTCAATGAAAGTCATAAAACTTCAATTAGCCGTAAAAGTTGCAAAAACTTCTCACAAATACCTATAAAGCTCTCTTTATTTATTTCCGAATTTTTGATCGAGATGAATCAACAAGTGCTATTTTTTCAATAGCGAACATTAATTTCTTACTCAATAATAATAAAGTTACCGCATACTTTAAATCGCAATAAACGTACGACGACATAACATTATATTCATCTCTTGATTAGTCCTCTCTCTCAATGTTGTTAAGGACACTCAAATTAAAAGCCCTTCATCCATATTTTTTTCTTCAGCTGAATATTGCCTATGTACATAAAACAGCTATCATTTGAGTTCAGTTCCGGTATATAATAAAATAAATAATAAATTATAATCAGAAAACAAATTACAATAGCATACCTAGATATGTTATTTTGTAAAATTAATTATTGACTAGAGACAATAAACAACAAATATATGTTTGTTTATTGTAGAAAAGTTTGTCGTGTATTTTTTTTTCTTTAAATAAATAAATCATAATGGCATTTATTGTGATACGAACAAACGGACCTTTTCATAATTCCTGATTGACGTTAAAGACATGGAAATATAGCGTTATTTATTTAAGTTGCATGCAATGAAAAACGAATGGACATTTCAAAAACAAATCGACATATTATTATTACCATTTAATTTCTAAATAATAAGCAAGAATAATTTTTTTGTTTTTATTTTTGTAAATAATTTGAAAATTCTAGTAAAAACATAATTGCTTCATGTGTACGTGAACGTTCGGGTACCGTGTACGTCTAACGGAGCGCCCGACAAAGTTGTGGAATCAATTTTTGAGTATTCTAACCCAATATGAGCATCCATGGAAAATTAATAGTCAATAAGGAAGTTTGAGTTATACAGCTAAAAAACTGTTTATTGGAATATTATTTAAATAGTTCCAAACTTTTGAAACGCACTGTATATTTTTCAATATTATTTAAAATAAGTAAATAGAATAAAATTTGAATTTCGACTATTGTACGAATGTATATAGAACGTATTATTTAATAATTCACTCGTTTTTGGATATATGATGATGATGATGATGATGATGATGGTGCTAATTCAAAGGGATGTAAATATAATTCCATGATCAAAAGCTATGTTGAAATTTTGCATATACCTACCTATATATTATCCATATAGCTTTCGAAGCTATATCCAATTTAATTGGTATATACAGGTACTTGCAAACTCAATACCAACATTAATACGTAATAGAGTCTTTCGTAGGAGATTATTGCAAAATTGAAACAATCAAATAATCATTTGTTTTTTACATTGTAAAATAAATTCAATCGAATCTGATAAGAAAACGACAGTATATAACGACCAATAACAACAAATTTCTTTTTAGATTTAATTTAAATAAAGCAATCAAATGATTCTTTTCATCTACTTTATAGATTAAGATAAGATCGACATAACTGTGGAGGAGCTGTATTGAAATTAATTTCGACAGTATCTCAATAATAATAAAATACATACAGCCAATAATGGATAAGTTATATAAATATAAGATAAAAATTAAAAGCTCCATACTCATATATCGACAATCTAATAAACTGATACTTATTGTTATCAGTTGAATAAACCATCAGATATGTGACACACCTTATTAGTGCGATGATAAGTGCCATGCAATCGATAAATTTATAAAAATCTTACAATCAAGATTTAGAATTATCATCAACCGAAAATTCATTTATAAATTACAATTTCGTATATTTAGATATAATAGATAATGACTTAATTCAACACAGCTGAGAAGATAATTGCTCCATTATTTTAATTTTATTGACAAAGAATGTTTTACAATTGATAATGGGTATATAGCTTAATGTTAATTCTATAGGCAAATTTATTGTCATCATTAATGAATCGTTTAAGTGCGATAGAAAGAGATACAAATACAGAAAAATCCTTTCAACTATTTTCTAGAAGCACATACAAGTCGACATACACATACGCAGAGACGCACTAAAATCCCTTCAATATTATATTAATGGGAAACAAATGGAAATTTGATTGTGACAACAATTGAAAAGCGAGAAATAATGATACCGCAATAAAAATAAATGAAAAAAATTGTCATATAGCCAAAAGATTTGAAATTGTTGCGCAAAAGAATTTTTTTTCAACAATAAATTAATTTCAAAAACTCATTATATGGGTTTAATGGTTTGGTTATAATGATGTATAAAGTCACTCAGCAGAATACAACAACAGGGTGTTCTCAAAATGAGCCTTAAGCAAACTATATGATAATATACTTAGTTATTAATTTTCAAATTTATATTTTTTCTGTAATCCTATTTATTATATTTTTCTACAAAATCTCTACTTTAAGGGTTGTGATTTTTGAAATGTAATGTCTTTTCTGTACATATTGGTATTTATTTTTTGGCATTTTTCAGCGCACTTGTGTACTTAAAGTTTCACCAAAGTTATTTTTCTTAACAATGATGGAATGATAATAACGGAAGTGGAAGCAAATCCTTCTCATTGTCATCTAAGAGCATTCGAAGCAGAATAGTAAAGTATAAGTACACACATGTGTTTGGATCTGAAGAAAACGAAGCTAATCGGTCCACGACATGCAGCGAATCACGATACATACAGAAGTGTTTCTTTATAATTTAATGAGAATGGAGAAAGAGGAAATTTCCAATCTACCCCTGGTTATCAATTTTCTATAAATATATAAATGAAAAATAATATTTGAGTAATCATTTATAATTTTTCCAATTATCGAAGACCAGAAAACAAAAAATATCAAACTATGACTCTTTAACAATCAAAAACAAAAGGGATGAGAAAATTATTTCAATATAAGGGTTGATAGCTTTCTTCTTCCTTTATTATTTTTTTTATTTTTGTTTTCAGAAAAATTATATGAATTCTATTCTGTATTGCGGCGATATAATTTAAGCAAAACCCCCGTGAGCTACACAATTATCGTAAATATTCCACATCTTTAACAAAAACAGAAAAAAAAGTCTACTTCTGATATTCAAGCTCTAATATAAAAGCCCCTCTATACGTATATATAATTTTTTTTCTGTTGTTGCTGCTGTTGTGTGGTTGTTGTTGTTTAAGAGCTTCGCTATATAAAACTTAACTTTTTTAATTATCCTGTCGGGGGCCTATTGTTATTCAGTAGGCGCAAAACATGCTTTGTTTTCTTATTCTCTGTATATATTCATAGACTTGGCCAAAAGTGGTTCACGAAGCGAAACATAACAATGAATTTGAAGAAACTGTAAGAGGTCATTCTTGCAGAATTTCGTAAAAAAGCGCTTTATTTAGAATTTTTTTTGTTAATAGATGTATTCAATTGGAAAATTTGTTTGTTATGTAATTGTGCGTCGAGGACACCCGGCGAAGGGCGGAAAATTCTCTGAATTCTTTTTTTCACGTAGTAAATTTTTTGCTATACATTTTTTTTTTAAATTTACACTTGTATTACCTTTTGCGATAAATCGAAACATTTGTAATAAAAAGATCAACATTTAGAAATAATTAAAAAAAAAAACACTCTAATAATAACTAATTAGGGTAATTCCATTTAATTAATGAAAATCTAATCCGATTTTGAAATTGTTGGAATTAAAGACGATATCAAGTAGTCGTCGTTTCAAGAAGATTAACAAATTAAACTATAATGACTTGGAATTTATGTTAAGATTGTTTGGGCCCGCTACAACAGAAAAATCTCCGAAATAAATTGAAATAATAATAAATCTTATCTCTTAATAGTAAAAATATATTTAGATTAGATCGATTTCCGATTATACTCGATAACAAAGCACTTTTCTCAAATTGATAAGATTAAAACAACTATAAAAATAATTACCGAAAAACAATTCCAACAACCACAAACCTTGAAGTAATGGAGTTAAAAATTATTTTGATTAAATTACTTTTATCCTACTTAAGTCAATCAGTAGTAAGTTTTTTATTTTTTGTTTTATAAATTTTGTAATTTTAATAAAATACAATGAGATTTCAGGCAACAACATCATGGTCTAAAGTAAGACCATTACATTACCATCCACATTCACGGATTATTGGTGGTGATGAAGCAATACCGCATTCTTATCCATTTCAAGTCGGTCTACTCATAAATCATAATGCATTTTGTGGTGGTGCTTTAATTTCTACAAATTATGTATTAACAGCTGCTCATTGTGGAATTGTGTAAGTAATTCCAATGCAAATTCTTCTGCTATTATAATTGAAGCCCGCGCCACACAAGGCAAGTTTGCTCTTGCTAGATTATTGCTTGCTGCGAAGTTGAAAAATAACATTACTGATAGATTCACTGCTAGACTCGATCGAAAGGCAGTATTTGATCAAAAATGTGGACATCTGCCTTAATCGGGCAAATTTTCTTGCATGCCTTAGGTGACGCGGACTTATGAAGATCAAGATCAAGATCAGAAATTACTATAGGAAATGTTAAATTTTAGGATAAGATCAGTTGATGTGATATTAGGAGCTCACAATATAACTGATGATACCGAATCTAGTCGCCTCATATTAGCTGGCATTCAAGTTATCCTTCATGACTCTTATAATCAAACAACTTTATATAACGATATAGCTCTGATAAAATTAAATCAAACAGTAACTTTAAATGACTACATCCAAACAGTTAAATTGCCAACAAGAGATGATATAAATGAAACTTATTTCGATCGAACATTAACAGCTATTGGATGGGGTATAACATATGATATACCATGGCCAAATATACATAATTTATCACCAGTTTTACGTTATGTTAATATAAAAGTTCTTGATTTAGTTCAATGTATACAATTTTATTATGATACAGATGATGAAATAAGTTTTGTTGAATCAACAAATCTATGTACAGATGGTTATAAAAATAAAGGTACATGTGAAGGTGATTCCGGTGGTCCATTAATTGATAATAATAATAATAATATTTTAGTTGGTATCACATCATTTGGTACTGATTTATGTGAATTATGTAGTCCTTCTGTATTTACAAAAGTCGCATCATATTTAGAATGGATCAATAAAAATTCTGATGTAGAAATTATTTTATAATAATACCTAATTGTTAATAAAATGATTATGACGTGATGTTGCAAGTTATTTTCGACTAATACAATGAAATAACCCTAGATTGGTCGTATACTGATAATTAAGATACCCCTTGATGTTTGGATTGTAATTAAAATGCACCCTAATAGTTAATTTTAAATTTGTTTATCGAAAGTGTGGTCTTGAAAAAAAATGTATATTCAAGTATACCGGGTGTATCCAGACGATGAGACACACCAACTGTCTAAGATTAACTATGAATGTCTGCGATTGCTTCACCAAATAAATATATAGCGTCAAAATGAAAACGTAAGTGTTGCAGATTTGCAGAAACCAACATCTGCGCAACGTTGTCGTAGCTTAATGCAACTAAAGATGACGTGAATACAAAGATTTATTGATCCGACTATAGAATTAAGATTTGCCCTATATCATCTGCATCCATCTACAATTAAGCTTAAAAATATCGATCATGATTTTTTTGTTGGAAATTCTACTTTGATGAGTGGAATTTATACCATTTCCGATAATCTTTACCATATCATTAGTTCAACCACAATGTTAATCTATATAAGTATAATAAATTTTCTAACACAAACACAAATTTGTCTTTAATACTGCTGGCAAAGGGGTTTGTTAATCTTGTAATGAGTAAGTTTCACTTGACGAGGGTTGAGATCAGAGGATAAACTAGAATTGATAGGAAGAGTAGTAGTAGTAGTAGTAGTAAATGTGCGTGCGGTCAATTCTCTAATTGTTACCATTTCACCAAATAAATGTAACTAACTAAAGAAAATTTTCAATTACAAATGATTATATTGATTATTATTGAATGTAGACACTATACACCCCCGTATTTTGCACACAACTTCGAACTTTCTCCCCTTATCTTTTAGGATTCATCGATGTCAAAATTATACCATCTATATATACAGTTTAACATACAAACACATTTTAAACTGACAACGTCAGCTGCTGTAGCATGCAATATAATTCAACTTTAGAAATGAGAATGCAAGTTTTTCTTCGATCGTGTCACATACAAGAATTTCACATCAAGACCTATATAGTTTCCATCTCTAATTTTTAAAAATACCATTATTATTATAAGTATTAATAGTTTCCGCTTGTCAACATTTCAACGATATAGTTATAATATTCCACATTAATTCAGAATACTTTAAATATTCAATGTTGGAAACTTGAATAATTGGCAGGTGTGAAATTGGATTGATCGATGAAAATTGTCGATTTTTCTACTTCTAAATATAAAATTTTTGTTGTACTTATACAGGTATATTGAATTAATTTTCAGTATAGAGACTGGTTTATAAAACATGGTCTGCATACGAATTATCAATGATATTATTATTATTATTATTATTATTTTACAACAATATAGCTGTTATAAACAAGAATAAAGATATGAATATTAGATTCAAGAGTTCTATCAATTAAAATTAAAATTTAAACGCCACTTTTATATGAAAATATTTTGTTGGAATTAATTGAAAATACTTATAGCTAACCATGTTTTGAATAATAATTTTTTTATTAAGCTCGCTTATGTTTGGAATTTTCAAAATTACATTCAAATTTTACCGAGATTCCGATATTAAAATTTAGAATATTCCCATATGTCACAAAAATGATTTTTTTACGTAAAAGAAAAAGCGTTAGTTATTAACCTAACACCTTCCTCGTTCTATGCGAATTTCGCTGCGCTCATAAGGTCACAGGAAAGCTCGTCTTCTAGAATAACTTTCAGAACCCTCAAGAGCTCCGAAAGACTTACCCTGCAAAGCGATTTTCAATTTGAGAAATTAAAAAACGTCTGATGGAGTCAGATCTATGTGTCGAGTATAGGGTGAATGGTGAATCTTAGTGACCAAAATTTGTATGGAGGAATGAATTGATGAAAAAAGAGTCGACTCAGTGCTGCCGTTCACAGTTGAGCCCTGATGTTACAAAAATCCGTTGCCCGTTTCAATTTTCGATTTTTTTTTTGGCCATTACTGAAGCCTCTCATCAAATTATTATATTTATTATTTCCAGACGCTATCAATGAAAGTTTCGCCCCTTTATTATTATTATTATTATTATTATTACCATTTATTTAATCGAAATAATAATACAATAGTACTTATTAATAATTTGTGACAAGTTATACATATATAAGAACTATTTGGTACGTGTTGAAAATGTTTGCACGCAAATTCCATAAATCGACTAACTGACATGATGACAATCCTGCTTTCGTTTCTATTCATACTATAATTATGGTTTTTTCTGTTATCATCAAATCAATTGTAATCATTATTGTTGTTGTTGTTGTTCTAACTTTTAATTATCTTTAATTAAATAGAAACAATTATTATAATAATAATAACGGTAGTGAATAACCGAAAGGTTCTGCCATTTCGAGTTGACAAAATTATACCCACCGTGTTGTTATCATCATAATAAACGAGAAAAGTATACTGAAAGTAGTTAGTTATTAAGTAAAGTGTATTTAATAGCCTTAAGCTACTACTGATTTTTGTTTTTCGTTATTATCATTATTATTATTAAAAAATTTGCAAGAAACTTGTAATTATAGCAATAAATTTGACGCAACTTAAATTATAATAATAATAGATCTACTTTTTTATTATTATTATTATTATTATTATTATTATTATTATAAATTATGATTCTGTTTTGTTTTATTTGAAATTTGTATTTTAAGATATAATGTTCATTGAACTCTCGATATATCATATAATAAAATAATGTTAAATTATAATATATAACGTTTCATTTTATTTTATACACCTACTAGAATTGAAATTATATTTCTTTTAAACATGTCAGATATATTTATTATTGCAATATTTTTATTTATATTATTATGGAAGCTCGAGATAGTTGTTTATTATATTCATTTTTATCTATTTTCAATAATAATCAGAATCAGAAACAAAAACAAAAATTGAACGAAGAAGTAGAGAATAAAATATCGGATTATTGTATAGATTTTCAAATAAATTTCAAAAATTAATAATCCTACTCAATATAAAACTGGAATCAAGAATTACTTTTGCCAAATACGATAAAGAATTATACTGCCACTACTATATATTATATATGCTGTTAAATTGAAAACCAGTCATACGGAATCATTTTTAAATGATAACAACAATCTAAAATTATTACTAACTGGAATTGGTTGAATAATAATAATAATAATAAACTTAATCAATTAGTTTCATAAATTCATTAGAAAATTACATACGATTATACAGAGCGTTCCGCTAGTCACTGTATTCAAATTGACCGTCTATAGTAATATTCAAAAAATTTGTCGGGAACATTTTTCTCCATGGGGTGGTAGAAGCCGATTTATGAAAAAATGTTCAGTTTTCCAAAAAAACTCCAAAAAAACCCTAAATATAAAAACACCATTGGCACTCCCCAAAATTCTCATTTTTTTATTAATGAACAGATCTGGATGAAACTCATAATTAAATGATAGAAAACAGAGTGTTGTGCATGGAGTAATAGAGGTCGATTTGTGAATTTCGGTTTGTTTTTTTTTTTTCGAGCAATTTGGTTAGAACTTCGTTCGAAATGTATAAGGAAACTTTTTTTTTCCTAATCATATTGAAAAATAAATAAAAGTATTTATGTGGCTATGAATGGAATTTTTAGTATTGGAATACATCATCTATGACAACCTCTTTTATTGGAAAAAGTTTTTGATCCTTAAAGAAGAAAAAACGACCTTGATCTACGAGGGCTATAATATCATTCCTATTTACATATGTATATATATATATATAGTTATATAGGGGTGTTTTATAGTTTATGCACAAAAGTTTTTTATATGTAGTATAAAGAAACATACCTACATAAAAGAAAACTATATACAACTTTCAGTTAACTGAACTAATCGTCTACCCTTGAATTGGGAAAAAAACGTGAAAATCAAAATTTTTGGTTCCAAAGTTTACAATACAAATTAAGTAAATTGTAATTAAATTTTAATATTTAATAATATTAAGTTATAGGTACAACAACAGTAAGTTTATTATTGTGGCATTCTAGTGGAGACACACACACACAGCTTTAGGGCTCTGCTAAACACAAATCTCTCGCATACATTAGTTACAATTTTTCGTTTTACGTTCTCTTTTTAAGAGAGATTCGTATATATTCGTATATGTTCGTATATATTCGTATATGTTCGTATATATTCGTATATGTTCGTATATATTCGTATATATTCGTATATGTTCGTATATGTTCGTATATGTTCGTATATGTTCGTATATATTCGTATACATTCGTATATATTCGGATATATTCGTATACATTCGTATATATTCGTATACATTCGGATATATTCGTATAGATTCGTATATATTCGTATATATATATATAAAAAAAACGACATTATTTACTGATTTATTACCGCAATAATACGATTGATGTCTTTCCGGTCTCCGATCTTTGTCAACACAAACTCCGCCCCGTAACGTGTACGGCTGGTGGTCTATTTAAATAAATACAGCAAAATTTGACGAAAACCAAGTGGTATTTACCAGAGCCTTAATTCACATTATTATTCAATTAAAACAAAAAGAGATAATATCAGACGATACTAATTCCTCAAAAAA
>JAZBGX010000154.1:16101-27636 GCA_037414775.1 Zonitis immaculata
AAAACAAGCAACAATTGTCTTTTTTAGATAGAAATCCTGCAACTTTTCCCCCTTTATTTTTCAATTTTTAATCTCGCTAATGCAGCATAGAACTTTTTACTCTTCTATACAAACATCCTTAATCAAATATATAATAATAATAATTTTATTAAATATAATGCTTGATCGCATTGCCAGATCAATTCATTTTTATATATTTACATTGACTTATTGATTTCAATCATCCGATGTTTTCTTCCTTCACATATAAATTGATTGGTACACATATCCCATTATTAGAATAGACAATAATGGCCTTATTTTCTCTCTTTTTCTTTATCTAGAAAGAAATATACTATTCCAGCTCTAATTCACTTGAAAATCCAAATTTATTTAACCGAAAATCGTAATTTGTACAATTTTATTATTATCGTCACAATCTTTTACAAAAAAAAAAAAAAAAAGTGGGGGCAACATATATAATCCAACCTCTATCTATGGTATACGTATATTCATCTCTACTAATATTCATCCAAATAATGATAACAAAAAAGGTCTGCATTTCATATATGTAGGTATAAGACGATTTTGACTTTTTGTTCGATTTCTTTTCTTATATTCTAAAATCGCCTATAGACACATTCCCTTATACAACATTCTACCCCTGGGGAATATAAATCTTAAGGGCGATTGTGTAAGGGTAGTTGGTTACCTTAGCAACCGTTTTATTGCAGTAAACGAAGGTAATCCCAAGACGACAAACTCAATAGCAAATTTTAGAAATTTCATAGATGTTTTCCTTTTATTATTATTATTATTATTACTATTATTATCAAAATAGATAATCAACATTATCATCGTTATTATTATTGAATGCATGGAACGTGTAAAGGAAGCTACCATTGAGGATTTCTCAATAAAGAACATTGCGAATTATAAGAATTCTCGAGTCTCTTCCAACAGAGATTACTTTAAGCTAAATTGATAGAATATAAGAAATAATCAAATTGTATTGATTTTTTCTTTCGACTAATTTGACCACTCTAGTAAAATACATATCGCCACTGTAGCATTGTCGATAAATGTATAGAAACCATCAATGTCTCTAACATTGATCAATGTCTACAACTACACAACAACATTGACAAATATGTTTGTAATTTTGACTTGACAATAAACATTATTTGAATAACTTGTTCGATTTAATTGAACAATTATTTAAAATTTATAAAAATTCAATTATTAAATGTTAAGTAACTATATTTTTTTTATTTTTTTTTTTTAAATATCGGAATATGTAAATTAGGAAATAATGTCGTCGAAAAAATTATCTTAGAATTTCAATTAAAGTTTTCGGTTTAAAATTTAAAGATAAAGTTATATATGTATATATAGAAGAAAATGATTGTCGTCATTACATGATGGTAATGAGAACGTCAACCTAATTAACTTTTAACTTAAATAAGCTATTAAATGATTAAAATAATCACACACACACAAAAAAACCGAACAACTAAGTATAATAATAATTTAGTTTTTGATATTTTCATCAACTTTAATTATCGGTTGATTCATTTCCAATGTTTTTTCTTATAAACGCTAATCAATCGTTTTGATTGAAAAACAATTCTTTACACAAAAAAAAAACAAAAACAAGAATTTGTTGAGTTGAGATATAAATTGATCCTCAATTTTTACCGATCATGCATGATTTGTGATTCTCACACGACACGACAACTACCAATATATCTTTTGTTTTTTGGGTTAGATTTCAAATTGTACCCTTATGTATGTATAAGTTTACGTCAATATAGGAATATTGTCAATATATAAATCAGTAATTCAGGTTCTGGAACAAGAAAAGCTTTCCATATACAACCATCATACTAAAGAAAAAAGGATGAAACGATGTAGTACTATAAATAGCTGCACGTTTCCCAAATCGAATACTATACAAGATTTCTTTTCAACACACATTCACTTAAAACAAAAAAATAGTGAGAGATCAAGAGAGAAAAAGACGAAAGGCGCCACTATACTTGAAGATAAATGAGCTCGATTTAAAATAAAATCACCCATTGATAGTCACATTTAACTTTTATACATTACATAATATGTATGTATATGTGGATAAAATCTAAATTGCAAACCGTCTTTCCGAAAAATCCACTTTAAAACGTTTGTTTTTTGTTTTGTTTTTCTTTTGCTTAGGTTCAAATAGCCAATAGAATTTGCCGTACAATTTACCAAATAATAATATAACGATGGGAAACAAGAAATAAGACACAACCTGCAGCGTATGTATCGAAATTATAGCTCTATCTTTTTCCAGCTTATAGTACAAATAGATCGAAACATGGAAATTAACACTAATCGGACAGAGAACACACCAAATTCAATAGAACTAAGATACAATAGTGATTCACTGTTATATTAATAAATATCCAATTCAATTTCAGAATTATGGTTATAATCTTGTCTATACATGAGGACTTATTTCTAATATTTTCAAAAAGAATATTTCAATAGACAAAAGGTGGTATCTTCATGGTAGCACACTCAATTACTTATAGTGCCTTCTTAATTTTTTATTAACTGTCCAAAATAGACGATTCTTCCGATAAATTACATCCATACATGAATTTCAACCAAGAATAGAGACACTTCATTAAGCTCCATACACGAAAAAAACATATTTCACAAGATACTCTAAAAATCTAACACATTCTAACCCATCGATTTCTTTGCCCTTTATAATAAATGTCTTTTAATCCAGATCGTGTGTATGGACGTTGTAAGTTTCTTTTCTTTCTTTTTTTTCTCTACCCTATAGCTTATCAAATCGGAACAATCAACATACTTCAGTCTATCAATGAAATCATTATTTGTTTGAAGTAGTTTTTTAAGTTAAGTTGAGAATTTATTTCACAAGGAAAACTTTTGTCGATATTTCGTAGAGAAAATTCCCTATATACCCTCAAATTGAGAAATCTAACGAAAACTCTGAAATCAAGTCGATTTTCAAACAGACAAAAGATAAATCAAGATCGATCGTCCGCCTCTTCTTTTTCTGATTCATTCTTTCATTTATCCAACTAAAGACGAATCTATTCTAAATTTGTTCCACACTATTCATTATTATCCAATAATAATGTACCAAATGAAATTTGCAACAAAGTCGATTTGGCTATATAACAAAAAATATTTATAAAAAAAAAAACAAAGAATAAATTACAATCGTCCATTGTTTTGTTGTATAATAACAGTGGGATTTATGCCGCAACAACCGCAATACCCTATTAGATTATCTTTAAATGATTGCTTTTTGTGGTTGTTGTACAAGTTGAAGAAGAGGAGGGTGGTGGTAGTGGCAATTGGCGGCAACAGTGGCGGCATCGTAACAACAACAACAACGAGAAAAAGATTAGATTTTTGTCCATAATTCATTCCATTTATATGGACGGTTTTTTTGTTTTGCTCTTCACTTTAACAAAACTATACGCCTATATACAATATTTATACCATTGTTTTAATGCACACATATCCTTTTTTAGGTATTAAAAGAATTGATAAATTATATAGAATTTAATTTCAAATAAAAATATACTATGGATATAATAATAAAATCCAATTGTAACTGTCTAATAACAATTGTTTTCCAGCTTATTGAATCCATAAAAATACGCCAATTGTTGCTCATTGAAATTAACAAGAATCGATCGGATAATTTCCCCACAACCAATTTGTTATATTCATAATTGAATTTTGTTCTATAATTCTACTCAAAAAAACAAACAAACAAAAATGGCTTTAAATGAGCTCGAATTCAAAATAATTAGCCAAATCGGCGGCCCACAGCTTAGATAAAGATTTGAAAAATTATTTTCCATACAGTACAAAGATATTTTTAAATAGTTCTACTTCGTTGATAACGATAAAATCACTACAGAAGGGAAAAGTTGGTGGTCAGTGCGTGAATGACGACCATAATATTCAAAATTCCACCTTCTATTATTATCGGCTGTTCAACATATACAACAACAAAGCTTCATTATTATTATTTTTTATATTTCAATGTTTTACATACAATTCCTTAACAGTTATCATAGATAAGAGTATGTAAGCTCTATTTTAAATTTTTAAAACAAGATCAAAATGCATACATAATAAAGCATTTGTATTGGAATAGCCCCGTGCAAAATTACAATTTTAAGAAACGTACGTTTTATAATTGGCATTTTATTATTCTAAATCATATACAATCGGGATTTATAGTTTAAGGATAAATATAATTTATTAAATTACAGTTGTTATTGTTGTTTATTTATTTATTTTAGGAAATATTCTATAGAGGTGGATGGTATTTAGGGCAATGTTTTTTTCCAATTTCTACCAAATAAATTGTGCTACATTAGACGATATACAACTGTATAAATTTTCCACTTGACATACTCTCTCCTATACATGTATGTATGTATATATACGTATTTTTGGTGTTGAAATGAAATATTTATAGTTTGTCTTTACTACTTTCACACTCCTCCTCCTCCTCCTCCTCCTCCTATCTGTTGTTATCCCTTTTTGAAAGACAAAATAGATAAATGAAATATACCAGCTGTTTTTTCATCACAACAACCAATTATACGACGAAATATACGAATATAAATATCAATAATATTCAAATTATTATAATTTTTCAAAAAACAAAAACAAACAAAAAACATGAAATATGTATGTAAATGAATTCACTATAAAGAGAGGGTAGTTTGTCTTTGAGAATTCCCAATTTCGGTTTTAGTAAAATATATGTTAATATTACATTTATGTATATATAGGTGTAGGTACCATATGCGTGTTGAAAATAACATTCCGATTTGCCTTTGGATCGTTGATTTTTAGATTTGGGGAAATTTCAAGTTTCAACAAAATTTGAAATGATCGATGTATGCCAATTTGGTATAACAGTAAAATCTCCCAATATTATGCTAATATTTCTATCATAACTATATAGGTCAGACTCCTTAAACTAATCCATAAATAAAAAAAAGCCATAGATAGATGTATGTATACCATACAGGGTGATCAACACGAACTAGTTTTATTTTACTAAATCAAAACATATCTTTTTTTATCCGAGCAATTATCACTAACATGATATAAGAATCTGAAAAGCAATCTTGTCTAATTCACCTTATTCTGCTAGTTGGAACGTTGAATTTTATAATTATTAGTGTGGCGCATCCACCAATTTTATACAAACACTCATTCATTCATCTTGCTCATACTTATAGTATCCGATATTTTAAAAGGTTTTTCCATAAAATTGTCTAAAAATCAAAGAAATAAGGACAAAATTGAAGTAAGTCAACAATAGAAATTTAACAGAACTCGACGAGGTTAAACTATAACTCGAAAACCGATAGAGTTGAACAAAAGTACCTTTTCTTTATTAAATTGCACTACTTTTCAGATTCTCATGTCACTTTGGGACAATTCGTTGTATGAAAAAGACATCGAGATATTAGTGAAACGTTGGCGAGTGTTTTTTTTTTTTTATTAACAGATAGTAAAATTTTCAACTCTCATCATCATTATTGTTTCTCAATATTTTATAAACATTCAACAATCAACTCGTATTAATTCTTAAATTACGATAAAATACATTTCGTGTCCTATCGAGATAATTCAACAAACTTTTGTACAACACTCTATATTTAATTATTTGAATGAAAATCTGTTGAAACTTGCCGATCTCAAATTAAATTTTCAATAACATATACATATAGGAAAATTTACATATAAGAGAAAAGGAAATATAATTTAGAACTGTAGAAAGTTTTCAAAATTTCAGACAATTTATTAAAACAGCAGGTACACCTACCTATATATAAGGTCGGAAGCACATCGCAGGCGGTATAGAAGGGATTTGAACTCTATAATTTGCAACGATATATCTCATCTCTAAAAATGTATATGTATATATTTTGCACACACATACATTTGTAAGTATCTATAAAATATGTAGATAATAGGAAATTAATGACGAACTTTTCTGCATACTTATAACAACAAGATAATTTCACTTATAAATACATACAGAATAAATAATGAAAGCTTTAAATGAATATAGTTATATAGTGGATGATTTTTTTTTCTTCATTCCCTAGTTATCTCAATTGTCATGCAATTATCAATTATTCATAGGTTGAAATCCAAGTCTCAATAATAATTCCTGCTATTATTATTATTACTACTACAGGAAATCTAATTTTAATCATAGCTCTCTCTCTCTCTCTCTCTATGTTATACGAATGTATGCGGTGCCTGTTATTCCATTCCAATTGAATCAACGAATCAATCGAAAATAATGCTTTCATTGTTTTCAAATTGGAAAAACTATACCAACTATTTTTCATAATTTGAGTGGAAACTAATTTAAATAATGAACGTATTTGATTTTAACGTTATCATCATTCCACATTGAAAATCAACCATAAACTCTTTTTTTTTTTTAAATCAATATAATTATTGTTGATGAATTTTGTAACATTAATTCAAAAATTCGATTCAAATCAAAATCATTAATAAACAATAAAATACATTTTCTATCATTAATTACTTTGTTGTTATAAATTATAGACTTGCATAATAATAATTATAGTAATTATTATACATAATTATAATTCATATAACGAGATTATCGTTAGAAACAACCAATCAACTACCATATATCATTATATATATAGGTATCTCTATATACCTATATCCTGTTTGTCTATATATACATACATGATTAGGACAATTCGAGTGAAATTTATTGAATATAATGAGATAGCTGCATAGCAAATTGAGCTACTATTATCGATTATCCAACCAAAACCATTATAGGAAAAAACACAACAACAACATAAAACTTACAATTAGTAGAAATTTCGATTTTCATAATAATAATTGTGATATATACAAGGAGTAATCCAAAAGTAATGATAATCGATATAAAACACAATATTTATTAGATCTATTCTTTATTCTTGCTTCTGAGCTGCTTATCTTAAGCCGGAGAAAGTAATAGAAGTAGCTGAGAGCTAGATCTGGGGGAATAGGATGGATATTCAAATAATTCGAAATTCACTTGCCGAATGGCAGACATCGAAACTTTGATTTTGTAAGTAAACGAGTTATCCTAATGAAACATTCGACAGCTCGCATTTTCCTCACCGATTCTTCATGATAGCTTCCTGCAATCTTCTTATAGGGTCCGCGTACTAAAAGCCTACAATAGTTCTATTTCCTTGGAATCCCAAAAGATGCACGCCATAACCTTTTGCCTAGAGTTTCAGCAGCCAAAGTTACTATTTGATGACGGCTATTACTTCATTTTTCTCAATAATCCTGTTAGTTCTCTACAACTGTTCGTATCCAATATCGGATCATTCTTGGATCAACCCTCGTAAATTATTGAAATTTACGATATTTTTCTTATATGGTATATGTATGCGGTAACAAATAATTAGATAATCAATTTTAAATAACCAGTAGTTTCAAAACTGATTTGTTCCAACAATATTGTTTTAATAATAAAAATTGTTATAGTATTAAAAAAACAAAACAAAAAAAAACCAATTGAATACCCCCCAAAGCAATTATATCCCTTTAAGCTAATTTTCTAATCTATCTATACTATAAAATATTTGTCGTAATTTAATAAAATTGTGTATCTCGATTGTTCAACATAAGAGAAATTACAGCAAATTCACTGTTATGATATAAAATAAAATATTGTTCGCCTCTAGTACTATTATTTTAATTTCACTACTATACTAGATATAATAATAATAATAATAATAATAAACCGTAGTACCAATCCGCCTTATTATAATATAATAGTCTCTTTTTATTTTCTTTATTATTATTATTATTTTATTCTTTTACCATAACCAAACTCTACGGCAATGTTATAATTACTCTACACAACAGCTGCCTTGAGGACAATACGGATATATGAAGAGCTCTCTTCAATAAAAACTATAGGTACGTACTTGTTCCTTTAAGCCTTAAGCAACGTATTTATAATCATTTAAATGATCTAGACTGGATTTATTATTATGCATTCATTGTTATCATTTTTTCCCTTATTATTATTATTATTATTATTATTATTATTGTCGTTTATTTTTTATATAGGTATAGGTATTAATTTTTTTGTTTTGCTCCAACTATTATTATTTATTATTTGTAGAATAATTCAAGTTCAAACAATTTTGATTTGATTTAAGTAGGCAGTTATTATTACTCCACATACATAAATAAAATATAAAACAAAAACGAAAAGTATTACTATATACATTCTTTAATAAAATCTATTGTTCTGTTGTTGAACATTGTAAATCAGACCTTAACGTGTGGGCTTTTTATTAATAGTTCCACCAAGTATTCGTATACATTTTATGGCAGTATAACGTCTATGTGAAAGGTTAAGTTGTACATTATTACACAAATTATTAAATTTTATTGCACAACTAATGAAAAACTATTTTATACGACAAACAAAACAGATCGATTAATCTATAGATATTAAATCAAAACCGAAAGTATCATTGGAAGGCAACAATCAAACCAAATATTTATAGTTCGTTCCAACACTATAAAGCAACCAACATTGTTGTGCATTAGAAAATGAAGAAACAACAACATTAATGCTTGAATTCAATATTCGGCAAAACCATAAAAACAAGTTTTCTCGGTATATTTTATATCTAATTATTTTAAAACTTAATTTATAGTGAAGTTGGTGGTTTAGATTTTTTTTTGTTTTCTTCTTTCTCAATGTTATATCGAAAGCTTTCAAATTTCACACAACAAGTTCATATAATAATTCGAAATTAAAATGCATAAACTTTACAGTTACACTATACAAAACACGTGTAAATTGCTTTTGTTAAAATCAAGTTCTTTACCCACTCTCTCTCTCTCTCTCTCTCGCTCTAACTTGATCGTAAAATTTTATGACTCTTATTTCATCCATTAAAAACAGGGTGAAACATTTAATATACTCGTATATACTATTAGAAATTAACTATAGAACTCTTTAAAAAAGAAAATTAGAATTATAAATAATAAAAATAAAAAAAATAGGAACAACAGACGATCTTAATCATGCTGCATTCAATTTTGATTTGATATAACATTGAGAATTGTAAAACTTTATCCACATATAGGTTATTTAATAAAATAAATAGAGTTGTAAAATTGAAACGTGTTTTCCAACTGTGCCATAAAAGTTAACACCATATAGATACATATATATATTTCGACAAAAAGACAATGATGCTTTTTCAAGATGATAACTATCTATATTATATAGTCAAGTAGCTACTTAAACTATAAAATAGAAAATTGGTTGTGTAATATTCACATCGATATATTATACAGGATGTCCTCTTTCTCAAGTCTCGAAAATCAAAATTAAAATAAATATAAAAAATATACGTTTGAGTCGTTCAATTTCCTCCAATCGATGTTATAAATCCAAAAAATTAAACAAAGTACAATCCATACTATCAGCAACGTGAGTCTTTTAATAAGAGAAATAATATAAAATTGCAACGTAACATCACATCTATTACAGAAGTCCCGCGATCCCAATGGTGACTTATTTTGAAATTCAGCTGCAACGACGACAGCATTCCATTCAAACGATAAAATAATTTTATAGAAATTATAAATTTATTCGAAATATAACGTAACAACAGAAAATGTTAACTTTTACTCTCTCTCTCTCTCTCTATATATATACCTATATAATATATATATTATATATGTAGATATAACAAAGGGACAATAGAAGGATTGTATATATTACCTTGATCCTGCCAACAACTATACGCGGTCACATCCTTCCTGTTTGCTACCCGCAAACTTCCGTTTTCGTTGGATAGTTTAAGTACAAGCCGTATTGTCGGTCTCTTATCGTTTCACTTTATTTACGATTTACCTTTTTACATACAGTATATACTATATACATATATATATGGTCTGTTTGCACGATATTTACCTTTAAAAGTTATTAGGAAAGCCAATGAAGCAAACAAAAATGATTTTTATTATTGCTGTTGTTCTTATAAGTATTAAAATGATATCATGTTCACTAACCATAAGCTGACTATATAATAAATACTACATATATATATTTATTCAAATTGTTAACAAAACAAAAAGGAACTATTTAACACAATAAATAGAACGACAGCAGGCAATTCAATGACATTTATGATCCATAAAAATACAATACTTATTATTAATAAAAATAGAAGGAAATAGTATTACCTATAAGTAAAACGTATAAATGGTGGATGCGCCAACTAAATAAAAAAAAAGACTTTGACTTTAAATTTCTCTCAAACGGAAATTAAATTAAAAGGTTTAATGTGTATAAATGGTGGATGCGCCGGGCTAAACCTCACCCATAAATCGCAAAAAAATTCTTACACTTATTTCAAAATCTCAACACGAGCTAAAAGAAAATTCTCTCTAATTTAAACAGAATCAAAGTAGTTGTGCATAAATGGTGGATGCGCCGGACTAATGCCCTATAGCCAAATTTCAAACAAATACTTACGACTCACTTCAAAAACTCAACATAAACTAAAAAAAAGTTGGTTTGTATTGATGATTGATGCGCCGGACTCATTTTTATATCCAAATTTTAAAAAAGCTCAGACTTATTTCAAAGAGTCAATTGAAGCTGAATAAACTTTCTATTAAATATAATTAAAATTCAAGGTAATGGTGGAGGCGTCGGGCCGAACCTCATCTGTATATTGAAAAACCGTAGGTAAATGTAAACAGAACTGAAAGTGAATGTGCTTCAATAGTCGATGCGCCGGAGTAAAATTTGAGGCAAATACATACTCAAATTTATAACAAAAACTCTGAATTTTAAACAAATAATGGAAATTTTAATCTGTATAATTGGTGGATGCGCCGGATTTATTTTTATATCCAGTTTTTTTTTTCAAAAAAAAACTCAATCTAAGCTAGAGAAACTTTTTATTAATCGGAGATAGAAGTATAAGAAAATTGGTATAAATGGTGGATGCGCCGGGCTTACTCTTTTTTTAAAAATTTAGAAACAAAGTTGGACTTATTTTAAAGACTTAATTTCGACTGGAAGCCTTAGAAAACTTCAAATTATTCTTCAGACAGGAAAAAATGGTGCGGAAATAAGATTTTTCTTTTGTCTTTAGCTTTTCGATAACAATAAGCAAATTGCTCTACAAAATTTATAAAGTACAGTCTTGTTTTTCTATTCTTTATAATAGAAAATATTTTAATGGACTTAAAATACAATCTACCCGTCTTTATTTATAAAAAATACTATCACAACACAAAAGATTCTATTCAAAATTGAATTGAAAGACTTAGCTGACTGGAAAAAAAATTAAATAACAATTTAAAAAAAAATAATCTTCCTCTATATAAAATCCAGACATTATATCTTAGTAAAATGCAACGTTAACAAGATCAGATGTTCAAAAGAAGAAAAAAAAATTGTAA
>JAZBGX010000154.1:34677-46124 GCA_037414775.1 Zonitis immaculata
TACAATGTAAACAAAATGTATTTACGACCCGGACACACAAGACGTACCATAGACAATATAGACAACCAACTTTACATAAATGTTATCCCAATTTAAGAGACCCAGCCGTCTAGGGGACGCTGTAAGCCATTATTGAATAAACGCGGGAAAATATGAATATTATATAGTATATAGGATATATAGAGGTTCTTTGGGTTAAAAAAAAAACAAATATAATTATACGAAAAATATATTGTTAAAATATAATTACATTCGGAATTATCAAATAAAAGAAAAATTAATACAATAGATGTCGCTAAGTAAAAGACTTCGGTAGAATTCTTCTTTTTGTTCATTTATTAAAAACACCTATAGATTGTGACATGTGACATTGACAGATGTCATCAATCACAAACAAATTTATTGAATAAACGGAAAATTTCTATCAAATATATTCAATATGTATAGATAAATAAATTAATTGAATAACAACTATTTATTATTGTTGTTTGAAACTGAGTGGTTGTAAACATTGAAATTAACTTTTCTAAATGATAACACAGATACAAATTGGAACATACTGTATATGGATGTGTAAACGATTTAGTAATTTTTGTATATGACAGTTGGTTATTGTGCGTTATGTTATTGAGGTTATGTTTATCGGAAATTCGGCGGTTCTATAAATTCTATAATAATATTAATAAAATTTGAATAATACGATAATAATTAATAATGGCAGAAAAATTAGAAGATCTAAATCTACCAAATGCAACCGTCTTGAAAATAATCAAAGATGCAATACCCGATAATGTTATAGTTGGTAAAGATGCACGTTGTGCTTTATCGAAAGCAGCATCCGTATTCATATTATATTTAACATCGCAAGCAACAAAAGAAGCACAAAAAAACGAACGTAAAACATTAACTGGACAAGATATAATTATGGCATTAGAAGAATTGGAATTCGAAGAATTTATTGAACCATTACAGAATTTCCTTAAAGATTTCAAAGCTACAAAACAAAATAAAAAATTGGAGAAAAAGAAAGCGGCTGTTGTTGAAGAAAGTGGTGGTGTTAGTATTGGTGAAGCGGATATAGAAATGGTCGAAGATGAATCAATTGAAGACGATGAGAATGAGTAAAAATTTATTATTAATCAATAATTATATTTTAATATGAAAATAATACGGACTAGATTATTGTGTGTAATTGAAACTTTAAATTTAAGGCCACACACACATACACAAAATTTGTGCCAATAGAACAAATTGACAATAACGGCAGTTATATATTTTATAGCAAATTAAGCTGTTATCACTCGAACTTTATGTTCAATAAGTCGTCGACATAATGGACAATCATCTACATTAGTCGAACATAACGGACAACAACACAGATGTCCACATGGCACAAAAATTATTTCACACTAAAAACAATTATTATTAAATTAAATTTTCAAGATCAATATGGAATCGAAAAAAAATTACTTGATTATCCAAACAAATAACGCATTCACTTGAAGTTATCATTGTTTTATGTTCTAATGGAGGTGCACTAGCTGTCTCTAATTGTATCGTAGGAGCTGTTGGTACATAAGGCATATGTAATGTTTGCTCATTTTTATAGAATTGGAATGCTTCGATTACATGTAAACGATCGATTCGATTTAAAATACCAGCTTCAATTAAATCATTTTCATTTAGATTTTCTATATCACCTAAAAAATGTTTTTATTATAATTAAGTAATAATTCGAAAATATTTTTTTTAATACATTGAGATTGAGTCAATTTGGCTAGAAATGGTAAACAATTGATAACACCATGGACTAGTAGAGCTTGTGCTAGAGCTGGATCCATATTCTTTTGGGCTTCAGACAAACCATTTGGTAGCCTATTTGATTTTATTTTTTAATCATTATAAATAATTTAATAGAAATTATTGTAAATCTATTACTTATCCAATAATCGTTGGTATTGTTTCAACCAGAAATCCTCAGCTATTACATTACTTGCTTCAACACGTTGTAATGTTGTTAATAATTGTGAACGTCGTTCATTTTGTTGTTGTAATAAATCCATTAATAATATCGATAAATTTATACGTTTCTCAGCTAAATCATTCTATTCAATTAATTAATAATCATTATTATTATTGTGATGTTGATTTTATTATTATTATTATTATTATTACCATTTGTTGGTCGATTTGTAATTTTTTCTTATCAATTTCAATATGTGTTAAAGCAGCTAAATGTGTTTCAACTAAACGTACTTGTTGTATCAAACTCCAACTACGTGCATCGCCACGTTCCAATAATGCACAAACGGCTGCTTTTTGTAAATCACTATCTAATAATAATTTCGATACCATTTCCATTTTGTTAGTATCTTGATTTTGTAGAATCTCAACTAAACGATCATACGATTCCATTTCTCTATTTTTTTTAAAAAAATAATAAAATTAATTGAATTGAATTCATTAATTAATTAAATTCGTGTAACTGTTTTAGAATACTACGGGAAATTTCTAAACGATCTTGATGTAATCGTTGAAATCGATTTGTTTCTTGTTGTAAAATATCTTGCATATTATTCAAAATTTCATTTGTACGTAATGTTTCGTTATATTTAGTTGATGCAGCTAATAAACGTTCTTCTTCATTACGTTCTTGTTCGATCAATAATTGTGCCAATGGTTCTCTTGATAGCTCCAATAATTGTTTGATTGTTACATCGGCATTATGTTCGGCTAGAATTTTATCGGAAAATTAGAAAGTGCATCACGGTTTTTCTCCACGTAGTTGGCGGTGATTTTGTGAACGTAAGTCCATAGCTTGATTCAGCCACTATATTCTAACCTTACCTTTTCTTAAAACAATATCAAGAAATGTCAAATTTAATTACGTATGAACTAAGCAATGGCCCTACGTTCTCCAATGCACCGCCAACTGCCTGATATGATATTAAAAATTGCAAAGTATACCCTCATGGATTTGTTCGATCAATCGGAAACGATCCAATTCTTTAATTTGTTGTATCTTCGTTAATTCCATATCGATTTTATTCTGTTGTTTCGTTATATCAGCAAGTAACTACAATTCATTTGTTATTTAGAAAAATGAAGAAGAAAAAACAATAGAATTAGAAACAGTTACTTTTTGTTTATTGATTTTTTGTGCTGAAGCTAATTCGAATTCATGTTTTTGTAATTCTTCGTTTGCTTTCTCTATTTCGAGGAATTCTTGCAATTTTTGTTTCTAAAATGTATTATTAATTAATAATTAATATTTGTTTTTTTCTTCTTTTGTTTTTAGATAATTAGTGTTCGATGAAGCTGTGTGATAAAAGAAGCAAAAATTAATAAAAGCAAGCCTATATAATAATGATTTAAAATTAGACTAAACTTAAGTTTGTATTAAAGTAATAATTTTTATAAAAAAAAAATTAAGTATGAACATGCCTTAATATTTTCTAGAGTCCGTATTTTTGCCTAAAAAAAAATACAAAAGAAAATTAGAAATTATGGATTCATGATTATAATTAATAAACTCGTTAAATGATTATCCATCTAGCGACATCTAGTCATTTTACAATTTGACAACAATATTCTAGTTTTTACCTCGAAACAATCATGATATTCGTTACTATTATCAGTTGTATCTAATGTCGGTTCGTTTGTTTGTGGTAGAAATTCAACACCAACATCTACAAAAAAAATTATACTCCTATCTATATTAATTAATTAATTATCAAATTACCATTACAGATATATTGGATTATAGCTTCACCACCTTGTTCTGTGATTTCTCTAGGTGGGTACAGAAAATTGTTTGCATCCAATTGGATATCGTTCAATTTTTGTAATTTGTATAAACTAGTTGGTAGACGATTTAAATGTCTATTACCATTCAAACATAATAATTGTAAATTGGTCAAGTCGCCTAAATTTTCCGGTAGTATCTTCAACGAATTAGAAGCAACATTTAATATTCTCAAATTGATCAAACCACATATTGTTGTTGGTAATTTTTTTAAATTATTATTATTCAAATACAATTCCTAAAACAAAAAGTGATCAATCGATAACTGAAAGACGAGAGCAAGCCTCTGTCCATGTCAGTTGGCCTAGTTTGGTGACAGTAGAAGTCCAGTAATTGGACTTTTGGCTTTTGTTTCTGTAAAATCCAAAACAAAATCCAACTGAGATGGAGAAATGGCTCGGTTAAGTTTATAGTTTTCTACTTGTAAATTCTTCAATGTACAGATTTCTTCTGGTAATTGTACGAAATTATTATCATGTAAATCTAATATTTTGATTAAATGTAAATCTTTTAAATCACCACCACCCGATAATGTTGTTAAACAATTTTGATCTAATCGCAATATATCTTTTAAAAATACTTTACACAACGAATAAATACCATTTGGTACAGTTTTCAATCCACAATCAGATAAATCGAAGATTGGTTCAGGACTTTCACGGGCCTACAATCGAATCAATAGAAATTGTTTAAATAATTAAATAAACAAATAGAAACAACTTACTAAATAGAGTTTATGTTCAAGTTTCGTTTTATTCTCTTGTTTATTAGTTCGTCGAAACATTATTCAATTATTTATTATTAAAAAGACATTCTTTTGGACGATTTTCGTGATAAAGGCACTAGAAAATTTCCCTTTAAAAACAAACAGAAAGTATAGATTTTCCAATGGGAAAACTCGAATGACTCAATTCGTTAACTTACACTAATAAATCGGGTAATTCCGCCAAATCTTATCTATACCTGGTTTAGAGTGAGATAAAAAACATTCATATTCGTATAAGTCCATTTCAATTTTATTACTAGATTATTAATGCGCATGCGCTATAAATTATTTACATTCAAAATTAGCGCTTGCTTTATTGCACTCAATTTACGCTATAGTTTTATCTCGCTTCAATTTTGATTTAAACTAAAGGCCGATTCATACGAGTCTTGTTATCAAAAATATTGTAAGTTGCATAATTAATTACATAGTTTTTTGATAACATTTACGATGAATAGTAAAAGTAATTACTTTTTTCTAACTTGTTATGGTCCAGTTAATTACGCCATTAATAGCTGATAATTTTTCTATTGTTGAAATAAATTAAAAACAAATATTGAGAAATAATTAAAATTTTATTTGATCAAAAGAAGAAAAACAACTACAATTATAGAATAAAATAGTTTGCAGGAATGATTATTAATCTCGTTAAATATATAAATGTAGAAATTAATTATTATTATAAAATCTACATTATTATTGATAAATTTCAACAAATGCTGAATTCTTACAAATATATATGCTTTTTATACTGTTTTTATCCCATTTTTAAATAAATTTATATAAAGAAAATATATTAATTAAAGATAACAAAGAAAAAATTGCAAAAAACCGAATTTATATATCAATTGGGTGGAAAACTTTTTAAAAAAAAAGGATTGATTTTATAATTGGAGATATCACTTAATTTAGAAAATTTTGTATTATTGGTTGTTATTATTATTATTATTATGCCATACGGATGGATTGTATGATTTGGAATATAGCTGACCCACATACAACAAAAATAAATAATGCCAATAACCATGGTCCAACAGGTGATTGTTCATTTGGTTGTTTCTAAAATTGAATGAATTGAAAACAATTTCTATTAATATAATGGACAAATTGATAACAATATGGTTTATCTTGTTGATTGACTTACAGATGATTTTGGTACATTACCACGTAAAACAACATTTCGACTAGCTTTCTCATTAGCTACACGCATACGTTGTTTAGGAGCCATTATTTTTATTGTTGTTGAAAATTAAATTGCCGAAATAAAAATTTAGAAAAAAAAAAATTGATAACACCGAGTCGTGAAGAGACACGTCTACACTTAACAATGCCCAGATGAGAAGTGGCGGAGGTGCTGAGAGAAGTCCAGAAAACTCTTGACGTGACATTAGACACGTCGACACAAAAAAAAAACTAAATGTCGCTCAAAACTAATTTATAGAAAAATAAACCTTAAAATCAAAGTAATTATAGAGCTTCTAGTTTGAGAATTGAGCAATTGAAATGCATTATAATTACCGTATGTAAAATTATCATCGTTAATGTCTTCTGTAATGTTGTTTTTGTGAAATTGAGGTTATGTTGAAGTTCAATATGTATTTGTAGCTTAATCGTTCAATATTCTATTTATTATTTAATTTACTTGTTCAGAAAAAGGGACAATTATTCATTTATCTGAATATTCAATATAACAATATCATCATTTTTGCAAAATATTCAGAACATAATGCAGAAGTTTTTGTTGGTATCCAATTTTTTTTACCCATATTTTTCAGCTTTCAACGGAAACTAATTCAATAATTTGGACATCCTCAATTGATAAATAGATCGAAAATTTCGAAAATAACAATGAAATTCATGTTTTATTAAATTTATTTATCTATTTGAGAACTTTAGACACTTCCAGCTGTCATAACCTCAAATCGAATGAAAATTGTTTATATTATTTACGATATTGCGTTCTGAATTAACTTAAAAATACATTAATTATTAGAAATATGAGTAAAAATAGGATAACATTCGGCAAGATTAGTGCCAATTTTAGTGAGAAATCAAAAAATATTGAAGCTACCGGTAGTATTGGTGTTGGTGTAAAATTCGGACCACCCAAAGAAATGGAATTGGTGGAAGATGATAAAGAACAAGAGAAAATGAAAGAAATTATGGGTATATCGTCGTTCGGTAGAAAAGCAAAAACATTCGATATCAAAGAAATGATTGATCAAGTGAAAGCGACAGCTAAAGAATTAACAAAAAACAATCCAATACCAGAACAAACAAAAGATGAATCTGATGATGACGATGATTTAATTGGCCCTCCAATTCCTGGTGATTTAAGTACAATTTCTACTAATTTTTGTTGTGATATCTCTCTAAATATTCAAATTTTCAGATGACGATGATAAAAAAGTCGAAGATAAATCTATTAATGATGGTGATGATAGTAGTGGTGGTGATGATGATGATGATGATGCGCCTATGGAAGATCAGAAAATGTTCATTCCGAATTCCCATGAGGCTACAATGGTGCATGGTACTAAAGCTGTAACAGCCATATGTGTTGATCCAAGTGGTGCACGTTTAGCATCCGGTTCTGTTGATTATGACGTGAGTTTTTGGGATTTTGCTGGTATGGATTCAAATATGCGTAGTTTTCGTACATTACAACCAGCTGAAAATCATCCAATACGTAGTTTGAATTATTCAGGAACTGGTGATTTATTATTAGTAATTAGTGGTGCTAGTCAAGCAAAAATTCTCGATCGTGACGGTTTTGAACGTTTAGAAACCGTAAAAGGTGATATGTATATAACAGATCAAGCTAAAACAAAAGGCCATACAGCTGGTTTATTAGCTGGTTGTTGGAATCCAATTGTAAAAGAGGAATTTGTTACAACTAGTGCTGATGGTACAATACGTACATGGGATTTCTATGGACATGGTAAAAATCATAAAAATATTGTAAAATGTCGTGCACAAAATGGTTTGAAAGTATCACCAACTACTGTCAATTATAGTCGTGATGGACGTTTAATTGGTTGTGGTTGTGCCGATGGTTCAATACAATTATGGGATTTTCGTAAAAGTGTTGTAGCACCAGCTAATCAATTACGGAAAGCCCATCAACAACAAAATGAAATTACAAGTATACAATTTTCACATGTCGATGATAAATTACTGACAAGAAGTTGTGATGAAACAATGAAATTATGGGATATAAGAAATTTCAAGAAATGTTTAAATGAAATTGGCGATTTATATACAAGATATGATATGACCGATGCTATATTTAGTCCAAATGATGAAATTGTAGCTACCGGTATATCGTTACGTAAAAATGAAGAAACTGGTTATGTACATTTCTATGATACATTGAATTTTAAATTAATTGAAAAAATGCCAATAACAAATTCGCATATAATAAAATTATATTGGCATCCGAAATTGAATCAAATATTCGTTGGTACTGGTAATGGTTTGATTAAATGCTATTATGATGATCGTCGTAGTTTACGTGGTGCAACATTATGTGCAACGAAAATCCATCGTAAAACACAACAATCGGAAATTGTCAGTACACAATTGCAAATAATAACACCACATGCATTACCATTATTTAGACAAGAACGACGTAAAACAAGTAAAAAACAAATGGAAAAAGATCGTTTAGATCCAATTAAATCACGTCGGCCAGATTTACCGATAACATCTGGTCAAGGTGGTCGTGTTGTTAGTAGTGGTGGTACATTAAGTAGTTATGTTATTAGAAATTTAGGTTTAAGTAAACGTGTCGATGATGATCAAGATCCTAGAGAGGCTATATTGAAATATGCTAAAGAAGCTGCTGAAAATCCATATTGGATAACACCAGCTTATAATAAAACACAACCGGATGTTATTGCGAAAGGTAGGGCGCCGATTGAAGAACCACCACCAACTAAAAAATCGAAACAAGAATAATTAATTTTTAATATAAAATTTAATAAATTATAAGATCTTTGTTTGTTGGTTAAGTTGAGAGTTTTATTTACCTGGGTTTTTATTCTTGTTGATGGATTATTAGTTTTGGGATAATTCTGAGAAATACAGGTCAGTTTGGAAGAGTCTCTTTTTTTATATCGAAATATTAACACAATTCTATTTTCATTATAAATATATATATCTATATATGTCGAGTTATTCGTTAGATTCCCACCAATCTTTTTCATATCCTTCATGGACGTGATCTAATAAAGCTTTCCGTCTACCATCACAATATCGATATTTATCTTGGACTTTTTGTTTGATATCGATCAAATTCTCTTGCGTTATATCCCTTTCTAAATATTCGCTCAATAATTCAGTTGCACTTTCTAAATCTTTTTGGTTATCTTCAAATATCACAGACTGATTGTTCTTTTTTAAATAATAAGCAAACACATATGTGTACATTAAAGTTTGTCGACATTGACATAAAATATCAACAGCTTTCCTTAAAAATTGCACCTCAATCCAACTCATATTATGTTGTTGCATCTCCTCCATTTTATCTTTAACAGTTGCATATAATTTGTTTTCAAATTTCAATGATTGCATATGATTCATATAACGATTACAATAAAATAGATAACGTTGTAAAGCGGCACGTGAACGTTCTTGTGCATCACGTGCCGCTTTGGCTTCATCTTCATCATAACGATTGCAATTATACCATGAACTGCCATGCGGCTCCCATGGGCCCAAACATACCCAACAAAAATCGGCTTTACAATTCTGATTTTTACATATCATATGATTACAACCGCCATCTTTTTCAATTGTTGCATTACATTTCGGACATTCTTTTGTATTTGCCGATATCCAATTTGATGTTTCCGAATCGTCATCGCATTTTTTTATCCATTTTCTCAATACATAACATTTAACTGGATCATGCCAATTTTCACTACATGCAAAACAAAATATATGACCGCAAGTACACGCTACCGGTTTTGCATCAACATAACTCACCTAAAATTAAATCAATTTAAACAAAACCAATAATTGGAAAATCAAATACTTTAATAGCGTGATTGCAATCAGGACTTGGACACCATTTCAACAATCGGTTGCATTCAACAAAACTATTCGTTATTAAATGTTGATATTTCGTTTTAACTTTAATATCTCTAACTAAACGTATAACCGTTTCATCATCAACTAGAATTGGACAATCGTGGGCTGGACATGCAATTGTTTGTCCAACACCTTCTTCCATTATTTTAGTTGTTAAATATTCGTTCCAACAATTATAACAGAATTTATGTTGACATTCTAAACCAGTCATTTGTGTTGGTGCTGTTAAATTAAAACAAATCTCGCATTCATCATTCGATATTGATTTACGTGTTGAATTTTTCGTTTTATTATTCAATGTTTGTGCTGTTTTCGTGAATGGATTAACAACATTGGCTTCTTTAAATATTTGATCTTGATCACTATCGAAAAAACGTTCCAATAACTTTTCTTTATCCCAATTGAAATAGTTCAGTAATATCCTGGTTGTTTGTAATGGTAATTGTAGAACATTATTAACATCATTTATACAATCAGTCATATATTGTACAATATCACTTGTTGATAATACTTCATATTGATAATCATCATCATAACTTTGTATCTCTTTATTAACTGATGTTGTTGGTGTTTCTATATTAAAATCAACATCATCACCACTTGTTTCATTACCTGAATCATCACAAATACTATCATCATCAACTTCCATAATTATAGATTTATTAGATTTATTTAAAAAAAAAAAAATGATTGAAAACTGTATGATTTTGACAAACAGAAACTCCAAAAAAACGACAATCAACTATCAACAATAATTCATATATCAACAAATTAACAAGGAAAACAAAAATCACAATAAATCAATTTAGTTACATTTCGATTGTAGACAAAAAGAAAAATTTCAATCAATGAAAATTTCTAAATAAATTTCTTAAAATACTTGACCTCAAGTTGCACAACATAATCTATTTATTTACAAATTAATTGAAATAAAATTGAGAAAAGTTATTTTTATATATATAACGCAAAATAAACGTTTCTTAAACTATTTTAAATAAATTTCTAAATTGAATTATTCAACTAAATAGTTTAATTTTCATTTAAAAAAAAATTATGCATTTTCTTTCGTTCATCTTGAATAAGTTCGGATGTGACTAAAATTCCGTCAAGGTTAGAAAAGGAGAACAGCATCAGCAACAACGTTTACGATATAGTAATTTTAATTTTGTACCATTGGTCATCGTGAGTCTATCAGAAAAATCGAAAGATGGGCGTATTATTTAGTTTTAAAAATCAATTAAACACATAAAAAAGCTATCATAATTAGATAATAATTCGGGTAATTATCCCGATAAATCAGTGTAGTTTAGAAATTTATTCCATTTGTTCTGTATTTCTAGAATATATCAATTTTCCAACAATTAAATTCCATCGAGCCCATCTTTAATTTTGACAATCGTCAATGTTGAGTTGTTTTTGTTTTCGTCTAAAAATTTTCAATTTTTCTTCAAGGGAAATTGAACGAAATGGCGTCATCTTTGGAAAATTTGGAAACTCAACTTGAAATGTTTATCGAAAATGTCCGTCAGATTCATATAATTGTTAGTGATTTTCAGCCACAAAGTCAAAATGTTCTCAATCAAAAACTGTAAGTTTAACTCACATATTTTCTATTCGATTTTCCAAAATTTTCCGTTATTATTTCCAGACAAGCATTAGTACATGGTTTACAAGAAGTTGATAAATTGAAATCTCAAGTACAAGATGTTCATGTGCCGTTAGAAGTTTTCGAGTTAATTTTTTTTTTAAATAATTTTATTTCAATTATTAATATTTTAATTT